>PVKM010010283.1:0-25817 GCA_004027735.1 Carollia perspicillata
CTAAATGAGTGTCGGTGGTCCAGGAGGTTGGCTTTCACCAAATGAGCGCTGGCAACACTGGTCAGGGTTGCCTTTGTGCACGTAATTGGCCATGCCTACATTCTTTCAGGCCCTGCAGTAATGTTCCTAGCCGTGTATTTGAATTAACCAGACCCAGAGGATAAAACTTTCAAATTAAACACATTCCTAAAGGATTTCAGGCTCATTGTGTATGCACCAAGGAAACATAACATCCTAAAAATAATACATACACAGAGAGAAGCACATTTTCCATGAACATTAAAGTGGAATATGAATTATGACCCAGCTCATGGGAATAGACATCTGATTACATGCAAAATGGAGCTTTTGTAAATAACATCAGTCTTTGTGAGCTACCACAATTATTATCAACCATTTAATTTTCCTCCCTAGCAATTCATCCATCATTGTTAAAACTGTCCACTTCTGGTTTTTTCTCTTCTGATTCATGAGGCTCTCAATTTTATAAAGTTCACCGTTAAAGCCATATAGATTACCAGCCCAGCACCGAAGGAGTTCACGAGATTATTAGATTCACCAAAGCATACGCTGCTTTGTACACACACTATTTCTGGATGTACTCTGCTGGCGAACTGCTAGAAGCAGCAGAATTACAACGGTAGCCATTCCATTCACTTTTTATACAAAGGAGTCATAAAAATGTGTTCAAACTTTTCGTATACATGCATTTAAGAGCAAAGGGACTCCCAAGAAAATCAGGAATACTTCACCTCCTTGTCTTCCTTACCCCCAATATTTGACACTGTTTCACGAAATACCATCTACAATTCCGGCTGGTCTATGTCATATTTAATACGCTTGCCTCGTACATAGTAAAATAAGCCATTTGGTGGCCTCACAATTTCTATTTCACAACAAAGTAACTAGGGTCACAACAATGAGAAGTGTTTATCAATAGAATCTGACTTTTCCAGTTGGACTCCAAATTTAGTCCTTAGTCTATTCCTGCTTTATACTCTTAAAAACCAGACATAGAAGTACCTGTGGCTGATGACCTTTTGTTCCATGGGAGTGCCAGGCAGGGAATCCGAACAACGCCTTTGAGTTTAACTGCATCAGAAGTGAGCTTAGAAAGCCTTTGGCCTGCAAAAACGCTGCCCAATTTCCCCTTGCAGCTTCCACAGCATTTGTCATAGTAAGGGAGCTGTACAGTATTTGGTTGCACTAAAAAGCTTGTTTGTTTGTGTCTCTTCTATTGGAATATGAGCCCAGTGGGCCAAGGCCTACTATTATTATCCTCATTTCTGTGCTTGCATAGTATTAGTCGAACTCATATTCACTGACATTAAGAGAATATTTAAGGTAGAAATGCAAGTTTCTATTTCTAAAAAGACATTTTAAATGTCTAGTACCTAATTTCTTTCTAGTCTTGGCCTGAAAAGGTACTACCAGAAATGCTAGATGAAACTTTATACTGACACCATTTATTTGCACATTCATATGGACTTAGAGGGGAGGTGGCATTTTTTTTTTCAGTGCCTAATTTGCATCAGGCATTGCCTTGGAGTTTTATTTCATTCAATCCCTAACTATACCACTGAGATTGATAGAATTGTTCCCAATTTTAACATTGGAAACCAGGGTTCAGGGAAAGTAAGGAACATTCTTAACTAAGAAATGGTGGAGGCTGGAGTCAAAACCAGATCCTTCTACATCCGGAGCTTGAGCCATTTCAACTGCTCTGTTACAGGAAAGATTATTTTATTCAGGCATAATCATTAACAGCTTTTAATTTCCTGCTTTAAATCTTCTAGTTACAAGGAGACCCCAAAGATCTGATCAAATGGAGAGGTGGTACCGAAGTTGTTCTAGTTAACACGAGATTTGGAATTAGAAAAACTATGGGATAAAGGCCAAGTCACTTTCCCTCTCAAAGCCTCAGTTTACTCATCTTAAAAGGGTAACGGTAACACCAAGAGAATGAAATAAACTTCCACACCCAAAGCCCACAGCACAGTATGAAGCCCACAGTAGGCAATCCAGGCAGGGCGGCTACTGTCATTCAAGCTAACCACTTGTCGAAGCAAAAATGTTAACCATAAACCACTTCTCACACTTTAACGACAAAGAAGAAACACACTAAAAAAAATCCCCCCAGACCCACGCAGAAGCTTGCCCCAGGAATCGCATTTCTCTTCAAATCTGATGGCAACCCAGACCTTTCCAGCTCCGCAATAAGCGGGCAATGCATTAATTTCAGCAGGCCTCTCTGCTTTTGCCTCTCATAGTTACATCCATATTTTTGCAACTTAATTCAAATAAATATATACAATAAATGTGGAATTCCATTAAGAAATACAATTGAGTAAAGGCATGCTGGAGGCAAGAGGAAGAGCTGCATGGTTTATGGAGGGCCCTTCTAATCTAAAGCACAAGAGAGGCCATGCCAAGGAAATTCGTACAAATGGCTCAAATATCCAGACTGCCAGAAGCAATCTTGTTTTAATGAATGGAATTAGGACTCATTCATGTAACAAATATCTAGTCATGTGCTCCTACTGTGGCATGACCCTGTGTTAGGTGATGGGATACCATGGGGAGACAAAACAGAGACGGTCCTCTCCTCGTCTAGTTTGTTTACTCATGGTGGAAAAGACCAGCTTTAAATTAGATCAAGAATCATGCAACCAAAAATAAAGTTGCAGCTAGGAGAAATAGTACCAAGGAGAGAGCCATAGTGCAATGAGACCCCATCTAGCAGGATCTGGCCTAGCGAGGCGGGTCAAGGAAGTTCTCTGAGGAAGGAATGCTGGATTCAAGATTTGAAGGCTGGCTCAAGTGTCCATTGACCATTGGGTGGGGAAATAAAGTACGTTTGTCCACACAGTGGAATATTATTTGGCCACAGGAAGGAATGAAGTTCTGATCCATGCTATAACATGGATGGACTTTGAAAACATTATGCTAAATAAAAGAAGCCAGCCACAAAACAGCACATGTTGTATGATTTTATTTACATAAAAGGTCCAGAACAGGAAAATCTGTAGAGATAGAAAGATTAGTGGTTGCCTCGAGCTAAACAGGTAAGGGTGGGTGGGGTGGAGAGTGTGAATGGCAATGAATGAGGAATGACGGCTAATAAGTATGGACCTCTTTGGGGGGTGATGAAAATATTCTGAAATTAGGTATACTCATTTTATACTATATAATAAGAAACATGGAATTTTATGCTTTAAGTGAGTGAATTGTATGGTATGTGAATTGTACCTCAATAAAGTTATTTAAAAATACTGGAAGGCTGGGGAGATGATGAGCTCAGGAGCAAGGAAGTTGAAACAGGAGCAGCGTGGTGAGCGCAAGTGCGAAGGCAGGAAGAAGGCTGACGCGGCAGCACAGGGAGGGTCGGGTATGAGATCAGGCAGAGGAAGGCAGGGTCAGTCTGCACAGGGCCCCACAGGCCACGCTCATGTTCATATCCAAAGTTCACAGGGATACCACGGCAAGGTTTTAAGCAGGCAAGGTGGATGAAACAATCCAATTTGCATTTTAAAAAGATCTTTCTGGCTGAAGAAGAACAGACCAGAGAGCATACATGTAGACCATGTATGAGGCTGTGAGAGTCCAGTGCAAGGGTGGAGCTGGCACTGACGGACAGATCAGAAAGATGTGTAAGATGCTCAGTCAGCAGGACAAGGTGTTAGACTGGTACTTAGTATCTCAAGTGCAGAAACTAGGAAAAACAGACAGTTGGTTCTGTAATTCCAGAGCTCTCTGGAGAGGCCTGAGCTTGACATGTGAATTTGTGAGTCACCAAAATAGAAGTGGAGCCATGGGTGTGCATAAACTTGGCTCAGTGGGACGACAAAAAGGCCTGAAACTGTGCTTTGAGGGATTCCAACACTTAATAGCCTGATACCGCATAACTAAAAACTATGCATAAGACAATCCCAGGCTGAGGGCCACTCTATGAAATAACTAGCCCATAATCTTCAACTATGTCGAGGTCCTGAAAGTCGTGGAAAGACTGAGAAACAGTTCCACATGAAAGGAAACCAAAGGCACCTGACAGTTACATGAAATACATGATTCTGAACTGGATCCTTTTGCTATAAAGGGACAATATATGTACTATACATCTTTTGAAAGTTGTAATGTATCAGAGCTAATTTCTTGATTTGATGGTTAATATCATGGATATGCATATACAGGGATTATATACCCAAGTATTCTGGGGTGATAGGGCAAGAGGCTGGCAACTTACTCTCAAATGATTCAGAGGAAAATAAAGGTTTCTAGATCAGTCTTGCTACTTTTCATAAGCCAGTGGGCATGCCCATTTAAAAAGGAGCAGATTGTGGAAGACAAGGGATAATCAATGGTGCACAGGTCCTGAGAAGACAGTTTCAGAAGAGACTTGGACTAGTCGTTATGTTGTGTGGGAGGATGAGTTCATGAGACAAGCAGAAGGAGATGGCCAGGCAGGCTTGGGGCTCGTGCGGAGACGGCGGAGACGGCGGAGACGGCGGAGACGGCGATGGAGGGCAAAATGATGACGTGCCTTGGCGCCCTATTCCAGGACTTCAAAACGTAACATTTAAATTGATTCTTTACGCGATATACACAGAGATAAACTGTGTTTTAAGTTCTCTCTTTCTTGGTTTTATTTGAGAAAAATTCAAATTACCAACTGAAAGATATTTAAAATACAGAGAGAGCTAAAAACTCACAAAACAGTTCAACTCAAAAGGTGTGCATTGTGTGTGTATGACACATGGACACACACACAACACATACATATTTCACTTGAATAAAACAACACCTCAGGTCGTTTTAAAATATCATCAAAACACTTTGAGACCAACATACTTTGCTTAGTAACTGTTCGATACATCGTTTCTGAATTAAACTGAATTTCTTTAAAAATTATGAGCCTCTTGACAATATTTTGGCAATGAAAAAGAAAGGGCGAGAGACAACTGTATAAAAATATTAAATCCAAAGTTGTTTTTGGCCAATTGATACTCAATTATGATATAAAGAAAAATTCTTTCTGGCTATCAAACTCAGTGAAAAGAGATCCTCACAGAACTCTAATTTATATTCTGTCTTTTCCAGATCTCACTAGTCTCCAGGTGAAGGGTAACTTTATTTGATATCTCTTCCTCTAGAATCTTATTATAATGCTCATAAGACATCACACCTCCAGTTTATTCATGACACCGAATGGAAATACTCTTTTGATTTGGTTTTAGTTCCAATGCATTTTTGAACTGACACATGACTTGGCTTAGAAAGCAGCCAACTTCCTGGACCACTGTCAATAAAATTTGGAACAGAACCTGGTTGTGTATGCATACTAAATCCGCATGTGTGAGGCAGTTAAAGATCTTCTTAGCAAATCAGGAAACAAAGGAGAGGGTTAGGACTGTACCTACTGAGTTTTAGGGGTACATGTGAGGTACTGTGAAGTACAAACAAATGACAATATGTGTAGTGTGATTCCACTTCCTTACCAAACCCCTGGAGAGACCCCTGCAAGCGTGTGTCCACGCACATGCACTTCTCTATTAGCAACACCAAACATGAAAAAGAACAGCATTCTGTCCTTCTTGTTCTCTCATGATGTGGGGGGCGAGGCACAAGGGCGAAACACAGAGATGGTTAAAGAACGTTCTTAGGTAAAACATTATATACAGATGTTTCTGAGCAAGAATTGAAGATGTTCAGAATTTTGTTCTCTAAATCACTGACTCTTCTCCTGAGGAGTTGGAGGACATTTGCCCCTCCTACTTCCCTGCCAAGGATGGTACTGATTACCCAAACAGGTCTGTCTTTAAAACAGTGTCCTTTTATGTCACCAGAAAAGTGTGCTGTGAAAGGGGTATGTTTTACGTAAGCCATGTATGTCAAATTCTGCACGTGCTCTATCCATGAAGAACATTTGAGTTAATAGACTGGTTAGCAAAATTACATGCAGAGTACTATAAAGAAAGCCCTTCCAAGTGGCTCACATCACATTTAGCCAATTATGGTTACCACTGTCATGGATCATAAAATAAGCTATAAAATGTGGCCCAAACATAATCTAAAGCAGAGAGTTGCAAATAGAATAACAAAGACCCTCTTCCTCCCCATCCCCCAAATGAAATGGAAGCCTGCAAGTACTGCCTGTCTGGCCATGAAATTGAATCATTGTGAGATTTTGCTAAACTTGCAATCTTGAAAGTTAGAGAAAAGAAATAATAAAAGCTGGATTCCAAGAAAACCACAAGCTCCTAAAAAGAAAACACAAAAATTGTATCTGTGTTTGGTGAACAGAGTAGACCAAAGCATGAGCACTCCACCTCTTCAGACGACAACTGTGGAGAGGAAGCACACAGTAACACACCCAGGCTGGACCAAGTGTGGGTGTTAGAAACATTTGCATTCATAGTGCGTCAGTCTGAAAAAAATGAAAAGAGGCAGGAGGAGCTTCGTTTGACAAACACTTAGGAGTTTTCGAACACAGCGTAGACCTCTAATGATTCCCACCCTAGCTTCATCAAAAATTATCATATGGAGCATGGACCATCGAGCAATACAAGGGATCTATCAATGTAGGGCCACGGCAGCAGCTTGGGATAATCATCAAATATGGCATTAGTATCTACGTCTATGTAAATATTGCATATTTATATAATATTTATGTTAAGATGATAGCTATCATTCATTGACTGCCTACTGTATGTTGGCACTCTGCCAATTGCTTTGTACGCTTGATGATATTTATTGCTCAAAGAACTCTGCAAGGTAAGCATTAGTGTTCCTATTTTACAGAGTTGGAAACAGATTCAGATGGCAATTTGCTTCAAGTCACCCAGCCACCCAGCTGTTCAAACTAAAGGCTATTGGATTCTAAAAGTCCATGGTCTATTGGATACATCTCAAGGAGTCTCTACAGATTTCTCTCCAAGCCTGGAATGGGTCGAGGCTCTATTCTATGAGTACAATACAGACAGAAGAGGCAACACAAATTTTTGATGCAGCAGGAGCTGCCTCAGGCAAGCAGGACGGAGGAGTGCTGAGCTTTCTTTTAATCCAAATGTTCCTTCTGTTTTGAGACTGTTCGGAGAGAACGAATTCTTCCCCATCATCCTGCTAGTTGGGTTCTCCCTTGCTTATAGCAGGAATGTAAGGCCCTAAACAGAGCATTCTCATGCAAGTACAACTTAAAGCCCCATATTTGTAGCTTTATGCTCAAGAAAGAAGGCATGCTATCAGAGGGATCATTCGAATTTGTAAGACTTCCTGATATTCCTCCCTCCAAACTCATCACCAACCCAGTGAAGAAATAGGGGGTGATTCCTCCTTTATCTGTAAACTGACCTAGGTAAGTATCTTCATATAAACAACATAAACAAGACACTCGAGCCTCCAGATTTTGTTAATTTAACCCAGGGTCCTCTCTGAGTGTTTTTTTAACAGTTGTGCTGTCCAGTGTCATCGCCACCAACCCATGTGGCTCTTGAACACAGGAAATATAGCTGGTCCCAGCTGAGATGTGCTGCAAGTGTGAAATACATACCAGGCTTTAAAGACTTAGGAGAAAAATGTAAACTATCTCATTAACAATTATATTATATTGGTTATAGGGAGAAATTAAAGTATTTTGGATACATGAGGTTAAATAAAATATATATCATCAAAATTAATTTCATCAGTTTCTTTTCACTTTTTTTTTAACACAGCTACTAGGAAATAGAAGAACACACAGGCCCCTGGCATTCCAGTTCTCTGGGACAGAGCTGGGCTGGAGTGAAGGCTTGCCAGCGCTGTCCGCACTGAGACAGCTGAAATTCCGCATCACATACAGGTTCTTTCTGCTTTAGTTTAATCCTAGAAGAAAGAACTGTGTTAAAACTGCAGCTATATTAAATCCTGGGTGAACAGGAAAGAAAAAAAAAAAGAGAAAGTAGGTGGGTTTGAAAGAAGGAATGAAAGAATGGGAATGAAGTCAAAAAGAGTACCAAGCATTTTCTATTAAAAACGTGATTGTTGATCTGTTTAGTGGCATAAAGTGATTTTCAAAAGAACATCAACAGCGAGTTAGAATTCAGTTTCTTCCTGATCCACAAGGTTGAGTCAAGTACAGTACCTACAGAGGCTATTCCTGGACCCTAGCTGAAAGCTATTGCCTTCCCAATTGTTTAGCTGATCACTTCTGAACGATAATTATAGCTCATTGTTGCTCCCCGTTACAAACCATTGACATCCATCCAAAAAATCAGAGCTTACATTTCAGGGAATATTTATGTGATATTTATAGCCTGTGAAGAAAACCCTGGGGAATTGCCAGTAGGAAGGATTATTTATCAGTTTCTCATTCTTTGGTCTGAATTTTCTTGAGATTCATTTCCAAAGGACATTTTATAATCCTATGTAATGCTAGCATGTAATATGCTAGCATGTGAATATAATTTGGTATATTGGTCAACTCAAAACCTAGCTAATCCACTGAAAACATAGTAGACAAAAAATTCAAGTAGTGCTACATACATAAAGGATTTTTTGAAGTTAGCCAAGAAAAATAAAGCCAAGGAGGCAAAGCTGGGGTTTCAATTTTATACTTCCTGGTGATATAAAAACAAAAGTTAAATTCAGAGAGATTCAATTCTGAAGTTAGCATCGCATAAAAAACAATAGGAAATATTCAACTATGTGCATATGTTTGTACACAAACAGAAATAGCTATAAACAGACCTTAATTAGTGTTGTAGACTTTAATTATCTCTGTACAGTAATTGGGAATGGTTTTGTTCTGATTTATTCCATAACGCTTACTGTGTTCTGTTAACAAGTAATTTTTCCCCTTACAGCCCGTAATAGAAGGCTCTAACTGCACACTTTGCTGCATCTGCTTCTCATTTAATGACCATTGTTCTGGTCTGTCAGAGCACACAGCTATACGACTTCCCAAATCTGCAAGATTAAGCAAATATTTTGAAAATGCCTAGATTCTTTTCTTTTTTTCTAAACAAAACAAATAAGAAGAGAAAGAATTCTTTTAACGTACCCACAGAATGTTAGGAGAGTTTTTAATTGAAAGGACATAAAGAACAGGCAGCAGGTAAATATACTTCAGGTAGGAAAATACATCAAGCAATTTTCTGTCCCGTTTCATTTAAGAGTCCTAAGAATCCTGTCTGAACCACACAGCTGGGGTCACCAAGCATTTCTGGACTGCAGGGAAGGCACAGCGACCCCCTCCACCCCCCGGAGCAAAGCGCCCGGAGGCTTTTCGATTGTGACCAGCTTCCAGAACGAAACAGGGGTCCTCCAGCTCACCTGGGATGGCCACAGCGGGAAAGCGGAAGGACAGGTGTCTGAATCACTAGGATTTTTAAAAATGTTTATGCTACACACACAACTGCACACTGATGGCACTAGGACCAGGATTACGACTCTTTTAGACAGTGGCTACACCTACAAGAATGGAAGCCTTTCTAACGTTAGGGAGAGAGAGAAAAAGAGTGTTGGGGGCAGGGGATATGGAGACAGTCCATTAATCCACAAGCATTCATTTGTTCTACAAACTTCCTAATGGTGGAAGGCAGAAAATAAACAAACAATAAAAACAAAATAGAAATAAATATTATAGTTATGTGAGGTGATAAATATTAACTACACTTATCATGATCATTCTGCAATATATCTATCAAGTCATTCTGTTGTACACCTTAAAGTTACACAATGTTATATGTCAAGTAGGTATATCTCAATAAAACCAGGACGGGGGGGCGCGGAATAAATGCTAACAGGGCCCACTGGCCCTGGTACATGGAAATGCTGTGGTTGTCACTGAAATGAAGGAAATGGGTAAGAAAAAGAGCTCAAAGAAAAAGTCTGCCCTTAGAGTAATTTAGGGAACATATTAAAGGAAGATAACTAGGCATAAAAAATAAGAGTTGAATTATTAACCCCAGAGGCATAAACCTCTTAAAACTTCCAGGTGGAAGGCTTTCCTTGGAAGCTGCATTTGGCAGGGAAAATTTCTGCAACAAGCCATTGGGAACAGAGCAGGCAAAATTCTGCGGGAAAAATGGGAAAGAAGACATGATATGGATGGGCCATAGGAGAGCATTAGCAAAGATAAAGCAAGACAAAACAACTCTCTTTGGAAGAAACAGAGGTTTGTCTGGTTATCATTAGATTGCTTCGGCTGTCCGTTGGTTTGCACTTATTGCAGCAAGGATGTGTGCTTTCGGAAGCTCAAGTGTAAGGCCATGAAGTTCATTGATAAGCCACTGGCAAACTGTCTGTACTTGTGGGAGTCCTGTGAAATGTGCCCTTCAACAGTCCTTCTACTTGTAACAAACACCACTGGCTGGGCCTTTAAATTGGAGCAGGTCTTTGCCTTTTAATGAACATCCTTGATGACTTCTCTGGACTGTTCCATTAAACACTCATTCTACCATAAAGGCCTGATAATTCTCTCTAAAATGTTTTCTTGTTATCATCGCCAATTATTTCTAAAGTTAGGTAGTAGAAAGAAACAAAAATTCAAAAACTTTCACTTTAGATAGGGGAGACTTCTAAGCAAGATGGAGGCATAGTTAGATACACTGTGCCTCCTCACACAATCAAAAGAAGGATAACAAGAAGTCTAAAAACAAAAAACCAAAACTGCCAAAAAACTGAACTGTATGGAAGTCCAACAACCAAAGACTTAAAGAAGAAACATTCATCCAGACTGAGAGAAGAGATGGAGATAGGCAGCTGGGGTGGAGAGGACCGGTGGCAAGGTGGCAGCTGCAAACAGGGCGAGGCAGTGGCTGGTGGACTGGGTGGTTCCACATTTGTGTGCAGATAAACCGGGAGGAACAACTGGGGAGCAAGACAGACTGAGTAACCCAGGGTTCCAGCACAGAGAAATAAAGCCTCAAAACCTTTGACCGAGAAAAAACTGTGGGGGTTGCAGTGGTGGGAGAAACTTCCAGCCTCACAGGAGAGTTCACCGAAGAGACCCACTGGGTCCCAGAATGTACACAAGCCCACCCACCCAGGAATCAGCACCAGAAGGGCCCAATTTGCTTGTGGATAGCGGGGGAAGTGACTGAAAGCCACCGAGAGCTGAGGAGGTTGGCACTGTTCCTTCTTGGACCCCTCCCCCACATACAGTGCCACAATGCAATGATGTGAGTTGCCCCACCTTGGCAAATACCTAAGGCTCCACCCCTTACTATGTGACGGACATGCTAACACACACAAAAAAGGCCCAAATGAAAGAACTGATCAAAGCTCCATAAAAAATGCAACTAAGTGATGAAGAGATAGATAGCCAACCTATCAGATGCAGAGTTCAAAACACTGGTAGTCAGGATGCTCACAGAATTGGTTGAGTATGGTAGAAAATTAAGGAAGGATATACAAAGTGAAATAAAGGAAAATATACAGGGAACCAACAGTGACAGGAAGGAAACTGAAACTCAAATCAAAGGTTTAGAGCAGAAGGAAGAAGTAAACATTCAACCAGAACAGAATGAAGAAACAAGAATTCAAAACAATGAGGAGAGGCTTAGGAACCTCTGGGACAACTTTAAATATTCCAATATCTGACTCATAGGGTGCCAGAAAGAGAAGGGAAGAACAAGAAATTGAAGACTTATTTGAAAAAATAACGAAGGAGAACTTTCCCAATCTGGTGAAGGAAATAGACTTCCAGGAAGTCCAGGAAGTTCAGAGAGTCCCAAACAAGTTGGACCCAAACAAGCACGCACCAAGGTATATCGTAATTACATTCCCTGAAATTAAAGATAAGGAGAGAATCTTAAAAGCAGCAGGAGAAAAGGAGATAGTTTCCTACAAAGGAGTTTCCATAAGACTATCAGCTGATTTCTCAAAAGGAATCTTATAGGCAAGAAGGAGCTGGAAAGAAGTATTTGAAGTCATGGAAGGCAAGGACCTACATCCAAGACTGCTCTATCCAGCAAAGCTATCATTTAGAATGGAAGGGCAGATAAAGTGCTTCCCAGATAAGGTCAAGTTAAAGGAGTTCATCATTACTAAACTCTTATTGTATGAAATATTAAAGGGGCTTATCTAAGAAAAAGATGATGATCAAAACTATGAATAGTAAAATGACAACAATCTCACAACTGTCAACAACCAAAGCTAAAATAACAACAACAACAACAAAGGAAGCAATCAACTAGAATAGCAACAGAATCACAAAAATGGAAATCACATGGAGGGTTATCACCAGGGAGGGGGAAGGAGGGTCATGGAGGAAAATGTACAGGGAACAAGAAGCATAAATGGTAAGTACAAAATAGACAGGAGATTAAGAACAGAACAGGAAATGCAGAAGCCAAAGAACTTATATGTACAACTAATGAACGTGAACTAAGTGGTGGGGGAAGCTGGTGGGAGGTGTGGTGCAGGGCGGAGGGGGATAAAGGGAGAAAAATGGGACAACTGTAATAGCATAGTCATTAAAATACATTAAATAAAACAAAAGACTTGACTTTAATTTAGAAGCCTCAAGGGGTACCTACCATAGAGTAAAGATTTATAAAGTTGTCCCTCCCACTCACAAAACAAGAAAACAAACCAGTGTCAAGGCTCCTGAAGTAGAGACCAGAACGCAACATCTTGGTGCAGACTCACTGGCCTCCGCCGAGTCTGAATCAGCAGGTCTGGGGGCATCTGCACTTTTAACAAACATTCTAGGTGATTTTGATGCTGGTGGTTCAGTAACTAAACTTTGAAACGCTTCCACCAAGCGTTTCCACCAAGATGAAATGTGGTAAATGGCTTAAGTGTGGGGTTTGCGGCCAGACTAGACAGATTCCAGTCTCAGTTCTACTGCCTCCTAGCTGTGAAACCTTAGGGAAATTACTTAACCATTCTGTGCTTCAGTTCCCTTATCTTCAAAACGGAACAATGGTAGCAATATGAAAGAACTGAAGAATATGTGAAGTACTTTAATTTACACCAGGCACAGCAAATGGTAAGTGCTCAAAAAATGTGAGCTGCTATTAATAGAGGATTCACCCAAAAGTGCTCTCAACTAATGAGCCAAATCTTCAGGGAGAGGATAAGCTGAAGCAGACCCCAACTGAACCAATGAATGAATACTGCTAAGCAAGGGAAAAACCTGAATCTTACTAGGTACTGTCCCACCATCATCGCAGTGCAGCTCCAGAAGCTGTGCAGACTTCCTATATGGTGTGAACCTACTGTAGCACGATATTCCCTAACAACCCTCTCGGGCAAACACAGCACAGGGCAGGAGACAATTCAACAGAACCACCAAGCACACGTTCCACTGCCTCTCTTCCTGGGAATCCCATTAAGCACCAGTCTGGAAAGAGATGACCTCATAATGCAAACCCAGTTAATTCAACTCAACAAGCATTTATTGAACCCCTAGGATGTATCTAGAACTCCACTAGATGCGGAGGATGATATAAAGAAATTAAAAAAAGAGAGAGAAAATGATCCTGTTCTCAAGGAGGTCATAATCTAGAGGGCAAAAGAGATGCAAGCAACGTGAAGGTGAGGTCTCTGAGATGAATGCTGCAGTGGAGGGTGGAACAACGCCCTGTGGACCCCCAGGAAGTCGTAGTTAACTCTGATGGGGGCAGTCCAGAAAGGCTTCCCTGAAGAGCGACAGAGCATGCCATTGTAAGAGATCAATCAGGCTAGCCTATGAAATTGTTTAACGACTTTTTCATTTGTGGAGACAACTCAGAAAAATCCGGAGGGACCACCCCTCTCTCTGTACTAACATGTGTGTGCTTAAGATGTGATTAAATGTTTGTTACTGTAATATATTACATTTTAAAAAAGACGAACATTTGTCTACTGCTCTGATCTTCTTCAAAGAGAAAAAAAAATCCAAGAACACTTTACTTTTTCAAGAGCAAGCCCTCCAACTTAATAACAAAGAATGGCAAATGACGAAATGTCTCATGGACTAATCCAGTCGGCCCAAGCTCTGAGAAGTCCCACACTGGTTTTATGTAGCAATAAGACAGAATGCAAGTCTTTTTCTGTATATGTGGCTGCCTCTTTTGACTACAATCACTAATAATTTCTACAGACTAGCACAGGAAACAGGTATTGATCACAATAAGCCCCAACACCTGCTACAGCGGGTTATGGTCTCCATGGAAACCCTCCAATAGAACCAATCTCAATACAGTTTCAGAAGTAATGAGAGCAGATAATTTTACACTCAATCAATCACTGTCAGCCACCAGTATCGGCCAATCAGTCATTATGTCAGTCAGTCACACTTTCGACAAACTTCTTCAGTGGCTGGTCAGATGACAATGTTTTGACATCCAGGAGCAACACAATCAAATTGGCTCGTCTTTCCTGGCAAGAAGCCAAAGACACAGCAATGCCCTATGTTTGCAGAAGCAATACAGAGAGAGGCCAACCCAAACACACTGTGGTTGTGGAAGACGCTAGGCAGCAATTTCAGTAATTGTATGACACTTAAGACAGAGCAGTACTTTAGACCCAAAGGTCATATAATTTAATCCTTTCATTTAAACATGAAGGAAGAGAGCCAGAGAGGTTAAAATGTTTGCCCAAAGCTACACAGATGACTGATGATAACCCAAGGCTAAAACATGAGTTTTCCCACAGCCCAGTGCTGGTCCAGAAGTCACGCTGCCGTTATCAAAGGTCGTCTCCTTCTTCTTGTTCTTGTTCTTGTTCTTCTTCTTCTTGGTGGCAACAGGGCAGGGCTCGCTGAAGGTTAGCTTCCAGTTCTAAGCAGAGAGCCCAGAATCTGTGGGAGGTGCACCGGATGCTTGTGGTGCTTGTGTTCTGGAGTCACCTCAAACCCCTTCCTGCCTGGGGTTGGTCTGCCCTCCGGCAAACGCAACTGCCTGTTTCTAAGGGGAAACAAAAGACTTTTGAAATACTACAGGGCTACCAAATCATTGTTACAAAAAGGACATTTTGATGAATTTAGTGTAGGTCTATCAAGAACACCTGGGTTCAATTTCCCTAAAAATGCACGGCAGTGGGAGGTAAAATTGGAGGGGAAAAATCTGCTTCTGGCAAATATATTTGGGCTCTTACCAACCTCAAACATTAGAAAAGTCATTGTGGACTTGTGAAAGGCATTTGGTTCAATGATCCTAGGTAAACATAGGTGTAACCCTGGAAACCCCCAATATTCCCAAGATTCCTCTGCATTTTCTCCCAGAATTGCTTTATTAGTTTTTTTCCCCCTTTTTTACTGCATTATTGCTCTGCCCATTTTTCAGCGACAGTTTTCTAAGGTTGATAGTCACATTCTCTTTGGTGAAATGGACCAGCTTGATGATTCTCAAACTTCAATGTGCAAGAGACCAACACTGTTCGAAACATATATCCTCACACTCCATCTCCAAAAATCCCCACTTAACAGGTGGGGTGGGACCCAGAACCTGCCTTTTTAGCAAGGGGCTGAGGTCATTCTCATGCACTTTCTCTGCCAACTGCCTTGAAAAATATTGGTAATGATATTCAGGAAAGGATTTGGGTCATTTTTTCATGGTGGTTTTCCAATCGCATTTCCTCCTTGCCACTTTGAACTTAATTGTGTATATCGTCAGTATCACAAGGACACCATTTTCATGGGTAGGATCACAAGCTTTCATAGGCAGACAACCATTTTCTATTAAGTGGGCTTCATCTTAAATGGGTAGGTGGTATGTGGAACCCTCATTCATCCCATCAGAATCTGTCTAAGGCAGATGACGTTGACAAGCAGCCAAGCAGATATGGCTTCAGGCTTGAGATGAGACCAAACGCTGCAGCAAGAGCGGTTGGAAGCTTTAACACAATAAGGTTGTTTCATTTCTCTACTCTCGTCTGTCTGCATGACCTCAGCTTGAGCTAGTTATTTTATCTTCTTGCAAAATACTGATATAAGGCTTTTTGTCTATTCATTTCTAGATCTTTAATACTGAGCTTTCCCCTGCATTTCCTTCTCAGCTTAATGTTTGTCTTTTACTTATGTGTTTCAGGACATTTGAGGGGCACTGGAGTGTGTTTAAATGATGACACATACAGTGTCTAAATACTAGTAGACAGTCGACTCTATAAGGACAGTTTTTTTTCCATCATTGTATCCCCTGATCATGGCACACCGCCTACCATATAGTAAGCACTCAGCAAATATTTGTTGAATAAGTGAATAAGTAAGTAAGTAAAAGGATGGATGGATGATTGACAAGTAAAAACTCACCTGTCTGGATACTGTCTGAATGAATAAAGCTAGTTTGAAACATCCATAGTTTACAATGTTAACCAGTGACTACTCATTTTTTTCAAAGGTTGTCCTTATTGATTTGGAAAAATAGGCTTTTGGTTAGGCATGACTTGCCCCATAGAAACCAAAAGCAAATACAGTATTTTAAACATGTCTTCCTTTGTAATATCTGCTAGCACACAGATTTTTCTTTGCGGTCTTCAGCTCATTTCATTTTTGTTACGACTTAAGCAGAAATGTTATTGGAAGACAAAATAACTTGTGGACATTGGGGGAATGAGGGGGGTGGGGGACTGGGAAGAGGGGTGGGAAGATTAATAAAAACAATAAACCTCACCAAGGTATTTAGTAATGGGCACTTCAGAACCCTGTAAAAATTCCAACATCTTTAAAAACTCACTTTGCTTCATGGCTCTAGTCATCCCAGGCTCAGAACCTCCACGCGTCATTTAGATGATAGGCAACCCTTGGGAAGTTTACTTATCACACTGATGGGCTTCACAGCCTCATACCGGCAAAACTTCAAATTCTCTCAAAGCAGGCTAACTGGATGAGAGACAAGCTCCATGAGCTATCAGGAAAAGAAGGAGGGCTGAGAAATTAACCTCTGTTGAGAATCCATCGACAAACAGGTACTGCACTGTACTCTTCACATACAGGAACCCACTGGACACTGATTGCTTCCCAGGGAGCAGAAAGCAGTATGTTCCTTTTCCAGGATTCAGGGCTCAGAGACCTCCGTCCCCATTGCCAAAGAGCTGAAGAACAGTAGAGCTGGGACTAAAGTAACAGCAAGTATTTACTGAGCAATCGATCAGTGTCAGTCATGGTTTCACGCATCTAACCCACATTTCAACTTTACAAGGTGGGTACCTCCATGCCCTTTTTCCAGGCTGCAGAACAAACCACAGAGAGGTTAAGTAACTTGCCCAAGGAGTCACAGCTGGTAAGTGGCAGGGTTGGGGTTAGAACCCAGCCTGTCAACTTTGGACCCTGGTCCCAACCATGCTCTAGAACAGGGTCTAGGTTGGCCTTTTCTGAAAGGCCGGCTTCCTTCCAGGATACCCCTTTGATTTAAATTTCTGGATTTAAAAAAAGGCCATATCTTAACAACAGCCTAGAAGACCCTGCCAGCACTATAAATCATGTTTTTTATTATATACACGGGCATGCTATGTGTTTATATTAAGGTGACCATATAACTTATTGCCCAAACCAAGACTCAGCTGAGAGGGAGAGGGGGCACTATTAATAATTACCCCACGACTACAGCTGTAACGTGAAGGGTCCCAGGTGAAAAAAGGCAACTGGTTACCCCAGGAATAAATGTGTGTCCATACACACGTGATTAGACATAGTCACTTTCAGATACAGTCCAATAAGATTGGTTGCACTACAGATGCGAAATTAAATGCCGTTGACACTGTGCAAGCCCATCCTCCCCCTGCATACACACGAGCTGCTGGTCCTTTCTCTACCTAATGCATTTCTTTCAATTTGTTTTCTCACAAAGGACTGTGCGTAATTGGTCAGCCACGAGAGATTAATTTGTACTTAGCTGGCTGAGCAGAACTCAATGGCGGATGGCGCCTGTGCATGGCCCAGCAGCTTCTCTTACATAAGCCTTCCCTCCTACCCTCAACACTGTCCCTCCCAGGACTGCTTCTTTGGGAATTGCCGCCCGAGCCCTAATGCACCTCATTTTTCGCCTGCCTGAGGAATTCTAACTTGTAGCTTTTCATTTCCTCATGGGTCCTTCTTCTTTCGGAAATGGAAATAGTAGCAAAGGCCCCAGTCCCCCCTTCTAAAACAATGCAGGCATCAGGGCACTGGACGGCATGGCAGGCAGGGAAACACAGGACCGAGCCAGAACGAGGTTGTCTACATTCTTCGCCTCCTTCACACTGATTACAACTATAGTCAGACGGGAGGGAGACCAGGCTGAGGGCAACAGAGAGGCTGATGACGACTAAAATGCTCCAAGAAGTTATAACATCCTTTACATAGATTATTTCATTGAACGCTCTCTCAATTCTAGGTGACAGGTACAATTACCATTCCTTTTTTAGAGGCGGAGACACTGAGACTGAGAGCAGAAATTCTGTCCAAAGTGCAATGCAGGCACTCTCACCCTGAGTGAGCACTCTCACCCACTGGGCCTTGGCGTTCAAATGCACAGACTCTGCACATCACAAAGCCAAAGACGAATGGAACTAGAGAGATCCGTGCCTCCAGTCTCATCTCACGGCGGAGGACTCCAGCTCAGTCTCTCCTCCTCCTCCAGAAAACACACACCCAGAACTTTGTAAAAATACAATAAAAAGAGGATCAAAAAGCTACATAAAGTAAGAAGTGCTATATAAATGTCAACTGTTATCACTACACAAGCCTTTAAACCCTATTCAAGAACTTGCTCTAATAAAGGCATTTAACTTGGACGTCAGGCACGGGGCCTGGGCAAATGCCACCTACCCTGAAAATGCATCTTGTCCTAGGTTTATGCCTGCCACACAGTCATCTCCCAGGGCAGCCGCATTTGCCACATCCCAATGTACTGTCAACAAGGATAAAATACCTTCAAAACACCGTAAAAGCACAGAACACAGGGGATGGAGAGGACACTAGAGGGCAAAGTCAAGGAAGCAAAAGGATTTTATTTTTTAAATGTTCCTAGTTCTCAAGTGCTGTGCAACTGGCTCTGTTTCACTGAGCAGGTTACAGTGTCAAGAGAATTCGCTCCCCAGAGTAAAGCTGTGTGCTCAAAGGGTTTGACGTCGGAAACCAACCTGGAAAGATCACAAGAATGGACCATAGTCTCCTCCCCCATCTCAACTCAGCAGTGCAGTTTAAGGAGACCAGACTTTAATGAAGTGGGATGGGCACAGTGTCTTAGACATAAAGAAAATCTGACCCACCCCAACGCGGTTACTTTTCTCTGGAAGGAAGGTTACTTTTCTCTGAGCTCTGAGGTTTCTATTTCTCACAGGGGTGGGAAGTGACCCGGGGCAAGATTCATGTCATGAGGCTGCTCCTCACTCGAGAAGACCATGTGGCTCTGTAACTGGAGCCCCGGGCCCGGTGGTGGCACCTTCTGCTCTTCCCCCAGTCACTTCGCTGAGCTACCCAGTGAGGGGGCCATAACACGCACTGGTATGGTAGCCACACGAGGCGTGAGCACCAAGACTGTGGCTTGTCCAAACTGAAATGTGCTGTGAGTGCAAAAGGCACAGCTGATTCTGAAGACTTCATGTGAATATCTCAATAATGTTTATACTGATCGCATGCTGAGATGGTAATATTTTGGATATATTGGGTTAAAAAACACACTTCTTCAAAATTCATTTCATTTGTTTCTTTTTACTTTTTTTAATACAGCTATGCACAAATCAAAATTAAAAGGTGGCTATCATTTGTGACTCGTGCCCTATGTCCACTGGACAGCACTGGTCTAGAATCGTGGCAAGTGTGATGTGCTCCCTCCACCAGCAGCGTTAGCTCAACTGGGAGTTGTTGGAAAGGCAGGCTCACAGGTCCCACCCAGACCCACTGTAACAGACTCTGCATTTTTACAAGATCCCAAGGCAACCTGCGTGCTTGTGAAAGTTTGAGAAGCATTGTCTGGCGCTCTACAGGAGCTTGAGAAATACTTGTTGAATGAACACATGAGTTATCTCTAGGAAGGTGCTGTACTCAGAAGACTCAGGAAAAAGTTAAGGCCCTTACTTCCCTGGCTCTCTCTCTACCTCACTGATACTGATGCGCTCATCAGAGTAGTCACCTTGCATTTTAACAGACCCACAGAATGAGGCCTTGAGAAATTGTAGTCCTTGAAAAACTGTGATCCACAGATCCCAGGATCTGGTTGAAATTTAGAATCCCGATCCCTTCTCAGACCTACTGATTTAGAATCTGGATTATAAATAGGTCCCCAGGTTAATCATAAACATGTCAATAAGTTAAAACAGGGGTATAAGAGACAGGGTACCTCAATCACTCCATGGAAGCAAGAAGGCTGAGACCAGTGTATCTGTGTGTGCGTGTGTGTGCGTGTGTGTGTGTGTGTGATGAGGGGTGGGGGGCACTTTGAGGAGCCCAAGCTGCTTCTGCGGGGATCACAAGGCACAGACCGTCCCGCGCCAGGCCCTGGGGAGCAGCAGGCTTGGTCGGGCAGATGGCACAGAAGGGGCCCCACAGCACACCACAGTGCCCTGCACATCGAAGATCTGGCAAAGGACTGTGCTGCACCCCAACTTTCCATTTAACTCTTTCTAGACCTAAAATCCTCGACGCAAATATCTGGTCATGGTAGCTATAAAAATATATACTCATAAAGTCGACTTTTTAAATCAGAAGCAAATGCTCAGGGAAGGGGACGTAGCGGCATGCAGAGAGCAGCAGTCACCGCGATTGTTCTGTCTCCTGGCACCTTCTCCCAGACATCCGCAACCCAGCACCCCGCCAACCTCAGAACAGAAGAGCAGAGGGCTAGACGGAAAACGCAGCACAGACTCAGAAACTGGGGAACAAGGAGAGGAGAGGAGGAAAAGGGGAGGAATGGAGAGAAAGGAGTCGGGACGTAAAAATTCCATCAGAAACTGTGTGCCTAGGGATGAGGAGTGGGAGGAAGCGAGACACAGAGGCAGAGACAGAGATAGAGACAGAGGCAGACATAGAGAGAGAAAGGAAGCTGGAGGGGGAAATAGGAAGGTATATCTTCACATCTTAGATAAATTTCCCTTTTAATCAGCACGAGGAAGAGGAGTAGTCTATGTATGACTAGACGGCATTATAGAACAGGAATGGTCCTTAAGAAAGTTCAGCGTCCCAATACCCCATTCTCATAAAACATTATCAGCTCTTTCTTAGCTCTGGCAATTGTCCTAGGGGGCAGGCAAGGAGAAGCGGAATACGGTCGGCAGGGTCCTGTTAGTGATAAGCCCCTGTGAAGGGGAAGGTGGACTTGGGCACACAGAACATATGCTACAGCCCTCCTGCCTGCTGACACCTGGAGCAGCCCGGAGTTCCACCTGAGCGAGCCAGAGATCACCACAAAGGTCTTCATGCAGAGTGAGTGGAGGGCACTCCCCAGGCCCCCATGCCAAGCAGCAAGGCTCCTTGGCCAGTTGTCGCTCAATGTTTTTCTGTTTTTTTAAGAAAACCGACAAACTGCAGCCAGACTGGATGGGGTAGCATGCAGCAGGACCCAGTGCTGAACTGGAGAAGAGGAGCCAGGGTCACTCCCAGCATGGACTCCAAGGCCTTCAGCACACAGGGAAGGACAGCTTTCCCTGCGTGAGCTCTTCCAGGTTCCTCCGCCCCCAAAGCTGCTCTGATGAAACACAACGGCCCTCAGAGGTATCTAGAGCCAGCCTCCAGCCACACAGCACACCTTGTCAAAGTGGAGTTCATACTGTCAAGCTCAAGGCCCTTCTCTGAGAGTGTCTTTGCTTAAAATGGTTGTCTTGGTTTGAGTGAGACTCCGGGGCCGCCAGATGTGATAATTCTAGGCATCTCCACTCCGAACACATACTTGATTACCTTCGATGGGGCCACCAGCCACACTGTAGCCACCTGTACAGTGTACACCTGTGAGGACTATCTCCATTCACCCTCGAAGGGGTCAGCGTCTGCAGCCTGCTGAGAACGGACACCACATGGCCTCTTCCTGGCAGCACAGCGGGTCTTCACTGATGCTGTGAGCAAGTGGGCTGTCTGTCTGCACGCCCAGGAGGTGAACCACCTCTGTTCCCACCAGTGGACATGTGGACGGGGTCCCTCTACAGAATCCTTCTCTGCACAGGACTAGGAAATAAAGTGGGTTTAGCAGGGCACTGACCTCCGTCCCCTGGCTTTTGAAAGATTTCAAAAGGATGCTACTTTTCTCATTCTATACCCACATTATTCCTGAAGAGGAAAACAACAGGGCTTGGATTTTGCAAGTAGAAGGAAAAAAATTCTTTAAGATCATAGAAGCACCTGTGGAGGGGCTGGCAAGAGCAGCCTCCAGTGAATTCTCCACCTTCTTGAAAGGGCAATTGGAACTTCTCCATTGAGTGTCTCTGTCTTGTTCTTGAGAAAAAATTAAAATGAGGGTGTTAAGAGTGGTAGAGAAAAGCTTCAGTAAAAAATCTAAGGCACCTCTATCTTCCTGCTGCATTGAGTTTCATTTTTTTGTATGTCTGACAGTACAAAACATCCTACTCCTTTGTTGCATCATAATTGTTCATGTCCTGAACAGACTCACCAAAAAAGCAGAGGAAACGTGGTCCTCGGGTCACAACTTTTTTCCTTGATTTCCTCAGCCACAAAAAGAGGACACAGTCGATTATTCAGCAAGGATTTCTTGCAAACCCATTTTCCAGGAGAGACCATCCTAACGAAGATACTTGTTCCCATGGTGACAAAGGCAGTAACTTTAAAACTCCCCAGGAGGCAGAAGAGACTCCTGTGTTTGTGTAACCAGGGATTTAGACATGGCTTTGGAAAAAAGAACAACACGTGCCGAAGAGGGGCTCCCAGCATTTTAGTAAGGTGCGTGACCCCCACGTCCA
Organism: Carollia perspicillata; assembly: GCA_004027735.1. Classification (NCBI taxonomy): domain Eukaryota; kingdom Metazoa; phylum Chordata; class Mammalia; order Chiroptera; family Phyllostomidae; genus Carollia; species Carollia perspicillata. Next base: position 22,789 of record PVKM010010283.1, read on the forward strand.
TCACTCCGCTGAGTTCATTTAGACACCTGGTCATTTTAACTCACATCATTCATGGCTTCTTCCCTTCATATTAAAAACTAAACATCGACAACATGCTAGTATCACCGGTTAAATTATATGCAGGTCAACTTCGCAGGTTCTCACGCATAAGCCTTTGAGAGCGTGTTCCTGAAGTTATCCAGCTTCATTTACCTGAGTGCCCACTGCACCCCCAGGAAACTAGAGATAACCCTGCACCCTCCTTCCTCTTTCTCATCAGCCAGGCTTCTCGGGAGGTCAGCAACTCGGCAAGACCAGGGCAGGGGGGAAGGCACAGATGTCCCTGATGCAGGGTCTCTGCCCTCTATGAAAAGGCACACGGATGGGGGGATGAGACCCCTGGGTGAACCGTATCCCCTGGACCCATACCCCAAATCTCCTCAAGGTGGCCCTCACCCTGGAAGCCCAGAGAGCATCGTGGCCAAGCAGCCAACCTGTTTCTCGTTATTCTGCTTGACAGAGGCAATCTGCTGGCATGTGCAGTTTTCGAAATTTCCTAAGCTCAGGACACAAGGAGACTTTGACGTCAATTCCAGCAGGACCCACACAGTCCCCTCGAACAATCTCGTCTGTGTGGGAAGCCTAAGGGGAGGTTTTAAATAGGGGCTGGCATGGAGAGGAGGGGGGTTGGGCTTCCTCCTGACAGTCTCTTCTACTTAAGACTTGGCTCTTCAGGCACATGCCATAGCCCGCAGCTTAATGGGAACGGAGACCCACTTCTGGCCTCAGATACAGCCAGGGTCAGCCTGCCGCACACACACCTTGTAACCTTTTCCTGGACGCCCCCTTCTGCTTCAGTTTTCCTACCACGCCTTCCTGTTGTGGACAGAGCTCCGTCCATAAGTCCTTACTTGGAAGAAAAGTGCCCACCGAGGTAGCCACTCCGAGGCATCTCCCTTGCGCACCCTTTGGGTCTGAACACCCTCCTGTCCCAACAACGCATCTGCCGAAGTTGACTGGACTTGAAATGCTGGCGGCTCAGTGTTTTCGGAAACTGTGGAGAGTTCTCTCGCCACAATTCTCTTGTTGTCGTCAAAAGCAATTACATGTTTCAGATGATGAAAAGCACTGTCATGAAAAGCTGGCACAGCAGCCAAGGAGACAGATGTATTAAACCACACGGCTTCTAAGAACTCCCACTTACGCTGGAGCTCATCACAGAGGCGCGACTGCGATATACCATCCTGCTCCAGCACCCCCCGCCATGCGGGTCAGTGCAGACGCTCATTCCTGATGAGGTGCTACATTCTGTGGACAGACACAAATCTGCAGAGAATGGATCTCAGGAAGTCCACATCCTCCAAGGAAAGTAACGATTTCATAAATGCAAATATCCTACTATTAAAAATATAGTAGGTGTCACTGGGGTGATTTGTAAAGAAAGTCAGCACTTCTAACTACTGATGTGAGTACTAGGTGGTCTGGGAGACGTTGTTGATATGCTATAAAAAACACACTCCCTGCTCACAGATGTAGGGAAGCTGTAGGTTAACCCAAAAGGGTTTCTTCACTGCAGGACTTTTCAGAGCTTTTAATATGGTTGTACATTCTGTGAAGTTAAAAGATTCAAATGAAACATACATCCATACACACGCATATATGCATGGATGTATATTTTCCCCCAATCTTCCTGATTCCTTCAAAGCTGAGGGTGTGGCACTATCGCCTTCTATCCACCCCAGAAGCCTTGTTCCTCCCTCCCTTCTCTCATCCTTCGACACCCGGCACAGAGGCCACCTTCTGTGAAAACCCTGCCGCCCAGAGTAACCTTCCGACCACCTGAGATGCTGCGGTGCTCACTGTGAGGTTGCTCAGTCAGTGAACATGAGCTTCGTGTCAGAGGTTCGAGAACATTCCATCCTGCACAATGCCTGTGACAAGGGGATGCTGTGACATTCCACCACCTCTGGGGAAATGTAGAGATCAAGTGCTATCCCTCAAAAGGAGCCACTATAACACGGTGGTTACCTGTCACACAGTCCTGTTTTAGCCCTTGTCCACCACTTCCTAGTATGAGCTTTGTCTTGATAAGTGAACCTAAGGCTTGGTTTCCTCACCAATAAACTGGAATAATAATAGGACCTATTTCACTGTGATGAGAATTAAAAGAAACTTCATGTACAGCAATGGATGGCATCTGGTACACGGTAAACGTTCAATAAGAAGTAGGTTTTACTTTTATCACAGGAGAAACTGTTACAGCCGAGACTAAACCCCAACTGTTTTGGCTCGAGATCCCACGTCTCTTTCACTGTTCCACGCTCCTGGGTTCTTCCCACCACACCACACTGCCTCCTCCTTGTTGATAGCACCTGTTGGCACCCACTTACGTATGCTCTGTATTAACCTTTTCACACAATGCCTTCCAAGCTAGCTCTTGAGCTCCCTGGAGACAAAGACCATACGTATCTCATGGCACAGTGCCTTCCTGTGCTATTCCCAAAATGCTTGAATAGTCAACAAGAAAGTGATTTGCTGTAGTTATTAAACACATTCTACTAACAAGTGCCTCGATGTTGACTTAAGAAATCTCTTGGAAATATGGACACCAGGAATGAAGTAGGTTTCCCAAACTGTTTTCCAGAAGACAGGAGCTGGCCAGTTTTTTTCTATAAAGGGCTAAAGAAGTAAGTATTTTAGGCTTTATGAGCCATGCAGCGTGGGCCTCACTACTCCGCTTTGCTGTTATGCGAAAGCAGTCATCGATGACGAGTGAGTGAACGCATGAGGCTGGCTGTGTTCCAGGGAACTAAACAGACGGTGGCCACGTCTGCCCCATGGGTGGTGGTTTTTTGACCCCAGCTACAGGGGTCAGATGAAAGTGTGGTGCAGCAACACTGGTTTGTGGCCAAATCAAAAGGGCTGGCTGTAACCTGATTTGAGTCTTTCAGCTTCAAGCACTCATTGCCATAAACTCAAAAGCCTGTGTTGCACTCGGCATCCCCGGCTCACAGCAGCCCGGGCAGGAAAAACTGTGGCGCGCAGGTGAT
>PVKM010010284.1:0-35207 GCA_004027735.1 Carollia perspicillata
GTGGGGGGAAAATGAAGACAACTGTACTTGAACAACAATAAAAATATTTTAAAAATCTGTGTTCAAGCACTCAAAACTGCAAAGATATTCCCTAATGAAATAATGTTTAATGCTAAAATAAAGTGTTAAAAGTCTTTAATGATATAATTTTAGGTAATTAATCCTCCAAATTAAATACAAATTATGGTTCTGAATATTTTATCTTAATAAAAGCATTTCTAAAAAAGTTTGAAACTTTGAAACTTTCTTGTCATTACACAAGTAAATAGTCTTAGAAATCTTATTTCATGAACCTCAGGAGCTGTGCCCTCCTCTTCCCTGAGTGTGGTTTCCCATCCCTAAATTACCCAGTGCCTTCACTCTCTGCACCCCACATCCCATCCCTTCTGCAACTCCACGCTTTGGAAAAGGTTTGAATTGCTTCCTCCTCTGGGAGACAATCTGGAAATCCAATCCAGCATTTCCAAACTCTTCTCTTTTCTAACTTTGATAATTTCTGGGGCTAACTTGGTTCTAGGGCATTGAAACAAATTTATCTAGCCCCACTTAAGAACAAATAACAACTCCTCCAATCAATATTTTTCTTTCCATAAAACCTGAGAAGCAAAAGGTTATTTCTCTTCACTCTAATTTATTGTTTTAACAAGCCTTATGTGTGTATAATATAGATACAGGGACCAGCATGAACAATGCTCTTTTTTATTATAAAATCTATTATTAAAAATCATAAGCACATAATTCAGCAACATAATGCTATCACATTTAAGCACACCATAGACATTTTAGGTCAAATATTCAAATTTAAACTATACATTACTACTCCCATATTATTACCCTACCAACCACACTCAAGCAGGCCCTACTTCTGCTGGACCCTGCCCTATATTTAATATAGACATATACGGAAGATAAGTGATTGCCTTTATTTTTAGTAAATTTCACTAGAAATCTTAGGTCTCTTTATTAGTTTACCTCTTTGAATGTTTCATAATTTATATACATATTTCCTTCCTAACCCAAACTCTTTTTCCTTATGCATGGCAAATTAGTTTGATAGATTATAGTTCTATACATATAAATATGTTAGCTATCCACATAATACCTGTAATAATTATTACATGAAATATGAAAAGATTTTCTCCTCATTAACAGTAATGATAATATAATCTTGGTAAAATCAAATTTGAACAAAAGAAAAGTCTTTTTTTGCTTCTACCACCTAGAACTATGTACTGTATTCTGGTTAGCTCACCATGTTCTTCTTTCAAGTAAAGAATAAATTCAGTACGAATGTGTGATAGTTGGAAGTTTCCATTTCTAAAAGCCTGATTTTATTGACAGAGATGTCCTATAGTTAGAAATTTGTTTGAATACATTTATAAATTGAAACAGCAATTTCTTTCTTCCTGATGTTCTTCTGCCTGAAGCGCAGCACATAGATATAAGTAATTCACTAGTAGGACCCAAATTTGGGGACTACAAGATCAAGGTAATCGAACTTCCCTTTTCTAACTTAGTGAATAGAAAGATTGTTTTGAAAGTAAATATAGTTAGGAGAAAATAAATTCAAGCTGGCTAAGTTTGGATGAATTGCTTTTCACTGCATGGAGTTTTTGCCCTTTCTCCTTATAAATGAGGTTGTTATTTTAAATTTTTAAATTTCCTTGTTTGCTAAGAAATAAAATTTTCCCATCCTTTTCTTTTTCTTCTTAATTTCTTTGAAATAGTTTTACCTTTCAGATACATTTACCAGCCAAAACAGCTCATATGTTGAACCTCTTTATATATGTTGAATTTCTTCATACATGTTGAACCTTATGCTCCTCTCTTTGGTCATTCCACTCTTCTCATGTGGACATGCACATATGTATACACACACAGAAACACATGCAATCTATTGGGGAAAACATGCTACTAATATAACTCCTTTGAATATCTTCAATGGCCATGAGGGAGAGTAGATCCCTCAATTCTTCTAAGATATGTGGATCTCCAGAATTGTTGCAGTAAGAATGATAATATTGTATTTTCCAGAATCTTTAGACAGTTTTAAGTCTTGCTTATGTATTCTAATGACATGACCTACTGGGATGAATGAATACTCAACTGCCTGTAGACAATGTTACAAGTTAAGATAAAGACCCAAACCAGAAACTTTTTCCTATTTTATTACTTATTTTTAAATTGAAAAACATAAAAGAGAGAGCAAGATGTTAGAAAGGAAGACTAGAATAAAATCTTGATAGGGAAGGAGGAAGAAGGAAAAAAAACATATATCTCTGACTAAATGGCTTTGTTCTCTCTATCATATAAATTTCCTCTAAGTCAAAGAGCTTGCTCTCCTCAGGTATTTAAGCAACCACATCCATAAGTTTTCTATCAGAGACTGGAAGAAAGTTGAAGTTGATCGTAGCTGTGGGAGCATTCTAAAGTTTTAGAGCTATGCTGTCTATGTGACCTTGCTGGCCATGTGGGGCCATTTAAACCTAAAATTAATCAATTCAAATCAAATCAAATAAAAAATTTGGCTCTTCAGTTCCACAAGTCAAATTTCAAGTTCTCAATAATAGTCCATGTGGCTGCTGGCTATGTTATCAGAAGATACAGGTACAAACATTTCTTTTATCATTGAATAATATTCTATTAACCAGCATTGATCTATAGACATAACCTGTGTGTAACTGGATGTAAGTAGTGATGATTTATAAGTGCAGGTAGAAAGAACAAACTATCTCTACAAAGATTTTAGGTAAATATGGTAGAAACTGTTAGCTGTCCTTAATACCAATTTTTCCAATTGTCCAAAATAAAGGCCATGTTTTACAACAGCTATGTCAAAGATAGATATAAATGCAAGTATTTACTTTGTTTCAATCTACTACCTGTATGTGGTTAATGTGTTCCAAACCCTAATTGCCACATTCAATGATTAGAAAAGTTGTATTCGTGAGGTTTGGTGAAGCAGTAAGTGGGAAAAAGGCTGTATTTCTGGGAATCTCATGCATCAGGGCCACCATACTAGCCCACTCTGAGTTTGATATGAAAATACATATATTTTATTTCATTTAAGCCATTTATATATGTACATTTCCAGCAGTTAAATCTAAACCTAAGAAATAACTCTAATTGCCTGGCCTATGAGTGACAAATTTGGTTTTGTTCTTGGACATTTTTATTCATTTTTATTTTGGGCTATATAGGAAATATTTTTGAAATGACCTTTCTGCGGTTAATAGAAATAGACAAAAATCACAGTATTCTCTACCTTATATAAACTAGTCTTTCTAGATTGCCTTTTAATATTTCCCTCTTTTGTTGGATATCTTTTGTTCCCTCAGATATTGGAATAATCTGTAGCAAATTCTTTTGTGTATCCTTTTTATATGTTGTACATTGTTTTCTATCACTGAGTTTTCTGATTTTAATGCCCTTTCTTAGCAGGTTATAAGCTCCAAAAAATGAGGTTTAATATTTATTTGTCTTATTTATACCACATAGTAGCCACTTTTTAACATGCAGGCAAAAGGAAGGAAGGAAGGAAGGAAGGACGGAAGGAAGGGAGGGAGGGAGGGAGGGAGGGAACAGAGGTGCAGGAGAACAAGAGAAGGAAGGAAGGAAAGACTACACGGGGTGAGAGGAGTAGGCCATGATTTGCCAGTGAGTAAATGTTTATGAACAAATTGGATGATTATGATGTCTTAAGTAAAGTAGAAATCAGACACTAATTTAGGTATAACCTACATGGGGAAGAGTAAAAATATCTTTATCTTTCTGAATTAAGATTTGATAAGGTCAAATGTGATCATTTTGATTAAGTTACTTTGCACAGCACCCAATGAGAAGAGAGCATAGCGGTTGTTAATATAATGAGAATGTTCGCCATTTATGGTTCATGTACATACCATATGTGTGTATATTATGTAACTATATATGTATATATGTATGCATATGTATGTCTATGGGCATACAAATATATATATCCCAAATAAAAATGCACATAAGCCCATGAATAATTTAAAACATTTTATTTTAAAAAGTAAAATATTTTAAAATGTAACTTTATGTACAGGTCATGCATTATTGAAATGTACACTTGAGGCCTATATGATCTTATTAACCCATGTCATCCCAATACATTCAATGTAAAAAATTACATTTGCCTTGCTAAATATATATATATTTGAGGGGAGACCCCCCAAATGGAATTCATTTATTAAAAATTGTGTATTTATTCTTATAGGTATAAACTTCAGTCACCTTCAAAGTACTTTCCATTTGATGTAATACATCTATAGAGATGCTTTTTCCACTACTCAGAACAGTTTTTGAACTCATCGATTTTGATGTCTTTTAGTACTTCTGCCATTTTCTGTTTCGCGTCTTCCCCATAGACAAAATGTTTCCCTTTGAGGGCTTTTTTAATATGAGGAAACAATGAAAAAAATCTCTTGGGCAAGATCAGGTGAGTAGGGAGGATGGGTCATGGTGTGCTTATAAATCATCCATCATGAAAAGGGCAAATGTTAAAAGAGTCTTCAAAAAAATTTTACTGAGGCCACAACAATGCCAGTAAGTACACAGATACAGATGGGATCCTAGAACACTTACCTAGCTGGGGAAGCCTGTACTATAAGGGGACTGCCTCCAGAAGATAATTCCAGTTTTTGGGGTCCCCACTCATATATTTATTTATATAAATTTAAAAGTAAGTGCATTTAAAATTGGATAAAAAATATCCCATGTGATACAGCAAGAAGAAAAATAAAGTACCTAGGAATAAACCTTACCAAGCAGGTAAAAGACCTGTACACAGAAAACTATACAACACTAAAGAAAGAAATTAAGGAAGACACAAATAAGTGGAAACATGTACCATGTTCATGGATTGGGAGAATTAATATCATCAAAATGTCCATATTACCTGAAGTAATTTATAGATTCAATGCAATCCGTATTAAAATACCAATGACATATTTCTCAAATACATAACAAACACTTCAAAAATTTATGTGGAACAATAAATGACCCCAAATAGCTGCAGCAATTTTGAGAAAGAAGAACAAAATAGGAGGGATCACCACACCTGACATCAAACTACATTACAAGGCTACAGTAATCAAAACAGGCTAGTACTGGCATAGAACAGACACAGATTAATGGAACAGAATAGAGAGCCCCCAAATAAACCCAAATCTCTATGGTCAATTACTATTTGATGGAAAGGACAGAAGCATAAAATGGAGTAAAAATAGTCTCTTCAACAAGTGGTGTTGGGAGATCTGGACAGCTACATGCAAAGAAACGAAACTTGACCACCAACTTACACCATACACAAAAATAAATTCAAGGTGGGTAAAAGACTTAAATATAAGTAGCAGCACCATTAAAGTCCTAGAGGAAAGCATCAACAGGAAAAGTCTGCATATTATACATGGCAATATTTTCACTGATATGTCCCATAGAGCAAGGGACATAAAGGAAAGAATAAACAAATGGAATCTCACAAAAATAAAAAAAAAACTTCTGCATGGCTAAAGAAAACAGCAGTAAGATGAAAAGGGAACCAACTATATGGGAAAAGATATTCCAAAATATATAAAGAACTCACACTACTCCTCTCCAGGAAGACAAACAACCCCATTAAAAAATGAACAAAGGACCTGAACAGACACTTCTCCAAAGAGGACATACAGAGGATCCAGAAACACATGAAAAGATGCTCAGTATCACTGGCTATCAGAGAGATGCAAATTAAAGCACAGTGAGTTATCACTTTACACCAGTCAGAATGGCCACCATAAAGAAATCAACAAACACCAAGTTCCAATCAACAAGCAAAATATAACCATAAACACTGAAATAAAGATCAAGCTGACAGTAACCAGAGGGGTGAGGGGAGTGGAATAAGGGGCAAAAGAAAGGGCAGGGTCATCAAGGAACACATATAAAGGACCCATGGACAAAAAGCCAAAGTAGGGAAGGATTGAGGGTGGGAAGTGGGGGTGGGTGGGGTGAGGGAAAGTGGTGGCAGGAAAATGTAGAAAACTGCACTTGAACAACAATTTAAAAAACATATAAAAGACCTGAAAATGTGAAGAAAATATATGATTATGTATGATCTAATCAAAGATGATAAGAAAAAAATTATATATGCCTGCAAAATGTTCTAAATAAAATGCATATTAAAATCACAACACCATGGTGGCCAGAAAGAGGGTACTCTTAGAGCAGCATAATATAATGGAATGATTTAGGTTGAATATGAAAGACTCTAAGAATTTTAAGAAACCTAATACACTCTTCAGGGATTTCAAACTCATTTTCACCGGGGGCCACATCAGCCTCCAGGTTGACTTCAAAGGGCTGAATGTAATTTTAGGACTGTATAAATGCAGCTATTCCTTAACAGTTAAGTGAGAGCTCAGCACTGTCACTGGGTAGAAACAAGGAGCCGGCCTGGATAAAACAAGGTGGAGGGCTGGATACGGCCCACGGGCCTTGTGTTTGCCACCTGTGCTCTCTATAATGTCCTCATGTGGGGCCGATGAGAATCCACTTTTAAAGTTAACACTGTAATGAAGAATTTATTTTCAGGAAAAGCAAGAATGAGTATGGAAGTGTTCCCTCTTCGTCTACTTTCTAGAAAAGAGTATGGAGAAAATTGGTATAATATCTTCCTCAAGTATTTAGTAAAATTCCCTGATGAGAGAAACTGGCACTTTTTTTGAGATTCTTAAGTTTTTATTTGATTTCTTTATACACTAGATAAACATCTTATTATATTACTTATTTCTCCCGTGTGGGTTTGATAATTTTTGTTTTCCAAGGAAATGGTTTACTTTATTTAAGATAAACTTTAGGGAGTACAGTTTTATAGTACTTCCTTATTGCCATTAAATGTCTATTGGATCTGGAGTGAAAGACTCTATATTATATCTGATATTAGCAATTTCTGATTATTTCTTTTTTTGAGTTACTGTGGTTAGAGGTTTATCAATCTTACTAGCTGTGCAAATAACCAGTTTTTCATTTCATTGATTTTCTTTATTATTTTCCTATTTTCAAATGAATTATTTTCTACCCTAAATTTTATAATTTCTCTTTTTCTACTCTCTTTAGACTTTTATTGCTCTTATTTATTTAGTTTTCTAAGGTGGCATCTTAGATTGTTACTTTCAGTGCTTTCTTTTTTCTATAATGTATGCCTTCAATGTTATGCAATTCCCTTTAACTGCACAACACATTTCGATGCTGTATTTTCATTTTAATTTAGTTAAAAATATTTTACAATTTCTCTTGAGATTCCTTCTTTGACTTATGTGCTCTTTAGAAGTGCTGTTTAATCTCTAAATACTTGGGGGCGGTTCAGTTATTTTTCTTCTACTACTTTCTACTTTAACTCTATTGTTTTGTAATAACATACTTTGCATGTTACCTATTCCTTTAAGTTTAAGGTGTCTGTCTGTCCCAAATCTTAACCATCATTACTTCAAGTATTTCTTGTGCTCTGTTATTTTTTCTGCCAGTATTCTAATTATGAATGTTACATTGGTAGTTTGCCTGCCAACTTCAATATTTGATGGGTCCACAGAAATATTTGCATGTCACAGTGACTCTAGAAATGCTCTGTAGTCTATTACTAAGGCTTATACAAGAATCAGTAGTCTTTAGAGGACAGGGCCAACTCACTGGTCTCCTGTGGGAATGATGAGCTAGAGCACAGCTGATTGTTTGCGTAGCCAATGGGCTCAAAAGTCTCCTACTAATTAGGTCTGCTTTATTGACAGATACTCTCTGGAAGGCTTTTAGGGGGCACTTGATTATATTTTGTTCCATTACAGCTGCGTGTTAAATCATCTTGTAGTGAGCAATGGCCAGTGAGTGAGTCACGGTCTCATGTGAGAGAGAGCACTCCAAAGCATGCTTCATCTAATTGAGAGATGTTTGTTATTATACAACTCTATTTTCTTTAAGACTAGTGCTGGGTGAGATTAAGAGGTTTACAATTTTAAGGGCTGCCAGTGTCTAAGCCTGTACGTGACTTTCTTAGAGAAGACCTCATGAAACCCCAAACTAAATCAGAACCCTGAGTTACAATCTCCATCACAGCTTTCACTTTTCCTTTCTACCACTTAATACAGTTTGTAATTTGGGTTTTTAAATCTCTCAAAGACCGAATATAGTGCATAGTCCCACCACTTTAAGATCTAAGCTTGTAAGGAATAGAAAAAAATAGTTATACAGGAAGACATCAAAATGCTAGCTATTTTGGTAAAGCTTTAGTGGACTTATGGCTTTTTATGCAATAGAAGTGGCAGAAATTATGCTGCATGACTTCTGAAACTACTTCAAAAAAGGTGATGCAGTTTCCATTTCCGTTTACTCACAGTTGGAGCTCTTTTACTTCCTGTGGCGACCATATCACCAGGAAACCAAACTCAGAGAAAAGCCACATGCAGGTTCTCCAGTCAGCCTGTCATTGTTAAGCATTCAAGCCTAGGTGGATGAGCCTTCAGATGCTTCCAGCCCCCTGCCTTGTGAGTCACCCCAGCCTTGGAGTCTGCAACTGAGCACCCAGATATTGCAAAATGATGTCAAGCTGTCCCCCACTGTATTTTCTCTAAATTCTCGACCCTCAGAATTCATGAACATAATATGGCCTTTGTCTGAAGTTACTATTTTTGGAGATAAGCTTTTACACAGCAGTCATATTTGGAGGATAAGGGAGATATCATGAGAACATTTACAATGGAGTTACAGAGGTCATATGATAAAGCTGAACTCTTGAAATTCACATGTTTGTTAACCAATGCATCGCAATCAATATAATAAGAAATCTGAAGGTAAAATTTGGAAAAAAAACTAATTCTATAGGAATTTAGGATTTAATGATGGACTCTGAATATGGAGTATAACTACATACAATAGGAACCATATAATAAGTGCTTATTATATCCTCAGCATTATGCTAAAACCTTTTATGCATGATATATAATTTTCATAATACTTATATATTTATGTACTAAAACTATCTTACTAAAATTCAGAAGTTCATAGAGGTAAATAGCACAGACACAGCAAGACACCGCAGGTACCAGTGGAATGCTCTGCAGCTGGAAGGGCCTTTCAGAACAGTCCCAAGTGTGAGCAGGGCGAGAGCTCAGCCTCTTGCATCCTGTGTCAACCAGCCATTGGATGTGGTCTGCTTCAAAGGGTACTCTTAGTTCATATAAAGTCCAAAAACAATGTAAAGTATGCTATGAAGGTGACAATCAGGAGAAATATGTTTCCAATTGAACCTATTCATGGAAAGGGAAGATTAAGTATGCTTCTGGGAGAGTTTATATTGGTCCGTTTATTAATCTGGGTTTTGGTCACATGAGTACGTTTGGCTTTGAATATTCACTGAACAATACACTAATGACTTGTAAACTCTTTTGTACTTATGTTGGACCTCAAAAGTTTAAAACAATATGCTAATTCTGACAATCCATCAAAACAAAAACATTGATTACATTCCAAGAATGCAAAGTTGGTTTCAAACTAAAAATAAATTAATGCCATTCACCAGGATAGCAGAATAAAAGAGAAAAAAATCTATATGATCATTTCAAAAGATGCAGAAAAATATTACATAAATACCACTATTGTAAAAAAGGCATTTGATAAGTATTATCTCACTAATGAAAACTTTTATCTCACTAATGAAAAACTAAACTGTTCTTTTATTTAGGAATTTCTTTCCCAAATCCTTTTCTTCTGAATACACCTATGCATTCTTAAAGGATATATTCAAATGCTACTTCTGAGAAGTTTTACCTGTCATGATTCCTCACACCATTATAGACAAAAGTGATTTCTCTTCTTTTCTACTGTTTTTTCCTTAGTGTATCCAGGATGGTCCATATTTAACCCTAACATATAATTTAGCAAAAGGACTATTATTCATATAGAGTTTAAATTCTATAAGGGTATTAATTCAGTACTTCTTCTCTAAACTGTATCTTTTAGACCTAGAACTCTTCTTCATAGCCAGTAGGTATATAAAAAATATTTGTTGAACTGAATAATGAAACAAATTAGTGAATCTGCAAACAAAAGGAGACTCTATAGTAGCCCCATAATTCCTAGTACTTCTAGTGCCTGGTAGATAATAGATACACAATAACTAATTTTAGTTATAAAAAACCAAAGAACCAACAAATTCCTTACACTCCACAATAAATTCATAAATATATATGAACTGCATACATTTTCTTTTATTATAATTTCCAACATCCTTTTTTGCTAGAAACATTGTGTATATTTATAATTTAACTAGATGAATACAAGGAGGTTTGTGTATCATATTTTAATAATATGCATCACCTTGCAAGTGTGCTTTATATAATTTCTTCATTTATGTGTAATTTGCCCATCATATCATGGCACTAGAATTTTGCAACATTCTTTTCCACTCCATTGCAACACTAACCACTAATAGATACTCTGCTCTTTTCTTCATTATTTTACACCTTAGCAATCAATAATATTGAGAAATAATGACAAGTAAAAAGCTAAATGACAGCCTAATTCACTTTGGAAGTGGCTTTTTCAACACTTCTATCTGACTAATGCACCATAAGGGAAAATGTACAGTGGGTGTTGTATTTCCTAGACATCGGCTGGCCATTTAACCTTGCTATATATTTACTTACACGATTCTGATTTTATATTTCTACACGCTGGCTCTGGTTGAAGACTGTTTACATATAGGGTTATATAAAAGTATGTGTGTTTTTGTAGGCATAGTAATGGTGAGGAAAAATGTACTGAGCATAACAAATTTTCCTAGTAAATGAAGCTTAGTTCTATTTTTGAAATGGTAATTCACACTGCTCTTCATCAGATGCATTAGAACTGTAATAATCTTCAAAAGTGAAGGACACTGCTTTCACATATCTCTTATTTGGATGCCTGGATTTCTAATCCTTGACATCGTATTTTGTACCACATATTTCTTTATGAAATTTTATTTTTTAAATTCTCATGTTCTCTGCATCAATCATCGAAAATTCAACAGTAGTAATACTTATTTCAAGTAACCTTTGCACCTTTTGTGCTGCCTTTAATCTGTTAGTTGTTAGTAAAATACATATAAAAATTCTTATCAGTTATGTTTCATATAAGAATCAATGTAGCTCAAAATAAAGCCATATTAGTTGAGGAACTTTATAATAAAAAGTTGTTCCTAAACATTTATTTTACTTCATGTATTTTCATAATCATGGAATTTGTTCTCTGGGTCTGATATTTGCAGAAATCAAATCTCTGTGAAAGTGTGGTATTTCTCTATTGAAAAGAAGACTTACATGGAAATAATTATTTCCAATGGTTCTGCCTCTGAAATTATGGTATTTTTTTTGCACCTTAAATAGGATGTAAAATAATCTAGTGAAATTAGTATGTGCTTTGGAATCAGAAATATAAATTAAAAATAAGTAAAAATTTAAACCACAGAACAGGCAATTTATTAATTATGTTAACTTATGGAAGTTAATTAACCTATGATTCTCAATTACTTATCTATAAAATGGGAGTGCACTTACTTATGACATGTTGTGAGAATTAAGTGAAATATTATTTTAAAATACTATTACCATATTTTCCAGACTATAAGATGCACTTTCCTCCCCCCTCAAATTTGGGAGGAATAATGGTTGTTAACGCTGTCGTTGAGTTCTATTTACATTTACATTGGTGAAATATTATGTTATTTATGTTATTAAATATTTTACCACAATTTTTGCTTCAGAAGTTTTTTCTATTTTCCTCTTCCAAAACTCAGGTGTCTCTTATGGTCCAAAAAATAAGGTATGTTGCTCAGTATGTGCCAGAGTAGGTTTTAAAGTCTTTACACATGGTAATTTATGCAAATCATGTTTATATTATACATATATATTATTTGGGGGATAGAGTCTGGTATATGTAATGAGGATAAATC
Organism: Carollia perspicillata; assembly: GCA_004027735.1. Taxonomy (NCBI): domain Eukaryota; kingdom Metazoa; phylum Chordata; class Mammalia; order Chiroptera; family Phyllostomidae; genus Carollia; species Carollia perspicillata. The sequence continues at coordinate 11,984 of PVKM010010284.1, forward strand.
CAACTTTGTCCAATGATGAAAGTTTATGACAGTTTGAGCATGAGAAGAAAAAAATCATCAATGCTTTTTGGAGAATGAAACACCAAATCCACTGGTTTTCTTTTTCCATGTTAGGCAGGTATATAACATGTAGTTCTTATTATTCATACACCTAAGGTCAAATGAAAATAGAAAATTATTTATTCTTTTATATAAAGTTCATCTAGAGAGATAAAAATCCCAGAATGGCTCAGAATTGGGCAAAAACAAAGATTGACACTGGATGAGTCCTCCTACTAAGTTTAAGGCAAATCACCTGAGGACCTTTAACGCCCTGTGGCTAACGCCCTGTGGCTAATGCCCTTGGCTAATGCCAAGAATAGCCGTGAGTGTGCCAGCAAGAAGAGCAATAACCGCCTCCAAAGTCCTAGTCCCCGGTGGGAAGGTTTGGACATGATGTCTGGAAAAAAGAGGGTTCTTCTCAGCATTCCAAGATGGGAGCAGTGAAGACAATGCTACAATTACAAAGAGTTCAGAAGATTTTAATTTTGTTTCTGAGAAATGGACCCAAAGCATAGTACGTGAAATGTGAAAAATATTGCACCCAATTATTTAAAAAATAGGACTTGGTTATCGAAATATCATAATTGTAAGGATTATATTTCTTATCATAATCTTCTCTTCCTGAACAATTCCAAGACCTATCTAATTCAATAAGTGTTGTTCTATTATTTTCAGACAGCCTATCCCTTATTTATTATTGGGGATTTACATCTGCCCTTAGGTTCTGTCTAAGAATTCCTTCGAATACGTGCTGAGCAGTTATCTTCTTGAGCAGTGGGGAACACATGATAATGAAAAGACAAGAGGTGTGACTTAAATTAACTATTTTTCTTTCTTACTACGTTTTAACACTTTGAACAATCCCTGTGGCTTAATAGTCTGAGCCTCCACTTAATACTGTAAATCAGTGCTGGTTAGCAGCTGTTAACGGTGATGGTAACAGTTAGACTGATGTGAATACGACGTTCTCATGAGCCCAGGATGTTATTCTGAATAAGTTTTAAACAGCATAAAGTGAGGAGCAATTTTCTCAGTTTATTTCCAGTCCAACAGAAGCATAAACATCTTGAGAATAAAGATAAAGATCATAGATCAACCTGATGTGCCCAAGTTGTGGACCCTGAAGGGAACGATGCAGGATCCACTCCTTTCATTTGAGGTGATCGGTGCTTGGGTGCACTTCACGTGCCCAGTCCTCTCTCGGCGAAACGTCTGACCACTTCCTAACTCCCAGTACAGCGGAGACCACAAATTGACCAGACAAAAGCAATAATCCTAAGAAGGAATGAGGAAAAACTAAAATTACCCTAGATTGAATCAGAATCAAATTGTTGTGAAGAACTTTATTTTAACCAGAGGAATGTATCATAGAGGAAAACGAACAAAAATTCTGCAGGTTGGGAGTTAGTTATACAACGCAATGAAGTTCAGCCTTTCAGTGAAAACATGACAACTCCCTGGGTAATCACCAGTAAGGGAGAATTAAGTGTATGCGGAGATTACAGAAAGTAAGAGGAAATTAGAAACAATTCCAAGGAGGCAAGACCTCCCTGAGATCGGAAGGTAGGTGAACATGTCAACAGCACAGAGAGAGCCACACTCGGATAATCTTCAGATGGTATGGATAGGAGGTGTCTGTCTGGTGTACACATTCACTTGTTTTAAATTTAGTTACCTCATCACTAAAATAGTGTAGAAAACAACACAAATTCTCTGAATTTTTCTGTGTGATGGACAATGAAATAACACGTACAAATCAACACCAAAAAAAAAAAAGTCAGTAGTTATGGTACTAGAGGTAAATCTATGTCTATACTTTAGTGAAAATAATGTATAAGGAGATGTATAATGTCTATGTTTTAGTGAGAATGTGATAATGTAAGAGAACACAATTAAATCCCAATACAACTAAATTTGTAACATAATAAAATGTTATTTCCCTAAATTTTGTTTTTTTATTAACTGAAATTGTGAATAAAATCTGATGATCAATTCCCTACTATTTTATTGGTTTTAATATTTCAAAAATTTAACTAAAATAGGAAAGCATCATTACTATTTTTACATTAATTTCTTTTAAAAATACTAACAATAAAGCTTGGATCTACTGTTATTGACAGACATCACATATTTATTTCAGAAAGAAAACTAAATATGGATGGATAAGCAACATTAAAATTAGCTGACAATTAAGCATTTAAAAATCATTACAAAATTAGGGAATTAACCCATCCTTTAAAAAAACATTAACAGTTCTGTGTGTCTGTGTGTGTATGCATGTGTGTGTGTGTGTGTGTGTGAGAGAGAGAGAGAGAGAGAGAGATCAGGCTTGGTTTCCTTAGCTGCAGTGGACCACTTCCCATCTGTTATGTCCCAGTTTATTTTTTATCTGCTGAATCAATTAGTTCCTACAACAGAATTTATTGCCTGCGTTAGTTTGATCTCCTTACACACTTACTTGAAAGGAATATTATTTTATATGAACAAACCCCTTTTCTGAGCAAACACCAAAGTGTATGGTTTTTTTACAGTGTGGAGGAAAAGCGCATCCACAGCACACCATTATTTATTTGTGTTTGGTGTTTTGTTTGCCACAAAGCAGCAATCATAAATAACAGTCAGTAGAGGACAGAGACTCAGGCTTTAATAATATCGTCTTGAAAATACTTCACCTAGCATTGAAAATGTCATACAAAATTCATATCCATCACTATTTACAGAGGGAAAAAGAATAGTTGCATTTTGAAATGCTTGCACAATTCTCCAAAACATTGAGAGAGATGCTGCACGCTCTGTCTTTTTTTCACAATTATTTTTGGTATCCAGATCTATGTTTCAGGGTTGTATTGATTTTCATTCTGGATGTAGTTGATTAATGTTTCAGGAAGGATTCAGGTGCATTAGTGCAGAGCTGAATAGAAATATCAGTGCATTTTCTCAAGTCAAAGTGGGACAGGGTGAGGCAAAGCCAATCCACCTACTGTTTTTTTCTGGTAATGTGCACACACAATAAAATGAATCTCTGAAATGACAGCCACATGGCCTGGTTAACAGGAAGCTTAATACCGTTTTCAACACTTTCTATTGTTTATTAATGACCTGTCATGAACTTCTGGCAACCAATAAAGTGTTAGTTTTTTGTGAGAACATTAGCAATCTTTTTTATTTTTTAAGATCTAATCTGTAGGTTAACTGTGTTCACCTTATAAATTTGCTTCCCAGAGGCACATTCTTTAATAATTGCTTTCCCTTGATAAGGATTTCTCACTCTTTACAGGAAAACTGCAAATATAATGGCTGAGGGATGGTTCCACTTTAGTAACATTTTTCATCCTGACCCTATTCCTGAGGTTGAGAAATAGCTCATCAGTTTAATGTTTTCTATTTACTTCATTGCCACTGTTTTTCTATTTTAACAGCTCATTTTCTGCCATCCACAGTTTCTTTTTTTATATCATCTTGGCTTTTTCATTATATGACTGCTATGTGAAGCTCACAGATTCCTCTGAACTTATTAAAATGTCCAATGTATTGTCATCCAGATAAACAATTACAATTAATGTGACTTTCAAACTCCCAGTCATTTCTAATGAATACATTTTATAGAAAAAACAGATAACCATTTAGACCTACTGGTGGTTACTAATTTGGAAAAATTACATTTTACTTAAAGAAATGTTAGTAATTACAGTGAATAAAACTACATTTAATAAAGCAGACACTTAGTAATTCAATTCAGCTGTAATCAAAGTTATCTTAATTAGAACTTTGGAAGAAATCAACACTTTTGTTATCTTTTCTCTCACATTAACTAAATTTATACAGCTTATAGAGAACATGATTAAAAATTTAACTTAAAAATGTCCTTAATACTGCCAAAGACTAATAAACTCAAAAAAGCGCAGTGGCCATATAATGAGAAACTGATTATAAATGAAAAACTCTACGTAGAATAAATAATGTCCCTAACATTGAGATTAAATGCATTCACTTACTATATATTTCAGTTCATTTAAAAAAAAAAAAAAAACATGTGTTTGCTTCAAATGTAAACCAAAGTTTTTTATTTCCTGAAATTACTGAAAACTTTCATTTCTTAATGCTTACCTAAAGGGAAAAAAAGTAAATTTCTATTCAACTCACATTGGCTAGTATAAAGTTGTATTTCCTATTTCATGAAGTCCATTTATTTTCTCTGAAACATCTCTTCTGGAGCCCTCAAGTTTTAATCTGGGTTAATTGCTTTTTTGACATGGTGAAAAAATCTTCACTTGAGTGTCTTTTGAGTTTACTGAAATCTCATTCCCCCTTTTTTAGCATTGCTTTATTGTGGTTTATTGGAGTTTTCTTTCATTTTTTAAAAATTACTTATTTATTTATTTTTAGAGAGAGGGGAAGAGAGGGAGAGAAACATCAATGTGTGGTTGCCTCTCATGTGCCCCTTACTGGGGACCTGGCCTGCAACCTAGGCATGTGCCCTGACTGGAAATTGAACAAGTGACCATTTGGTTCTCAGACTGGCACTCAATCCACTGAGCCACACCAGCCAGGGTTGTTATGGTTTATTGTTAACTATCTTCCTCTGAAAACAACACAAGAAAGAAAATCTCTGTGTTCTTGCATGTCTGAAAATCTATTTGTTGACTTCATGTTTGATTGTTCTTTGAATAGGGAGAGAATAAGTAAATAAATAACATTATCAAAAAGTCATTTAACCTAAGAGACTTGAGTGGTATCTCATTCATTGTACTGGTTGTTTTTTTAGAGGTCCTAGATTTTCAATTACTATTTCACTGAGGTAATTATAGTCTCATCAGTTGTAATAAATAATGGAGAGAAACACTTTGTATACTTTCATTAGTTTACCCAATTGTAACATTTTGTAAAACTATTCTATAAGATCACAACCAAAATCTAGGCATGATATAATACAAACATCCTATTTATATTTCTCCAGTTTTACTTGCAGTACTGTGTAGGTGTGTTTTGGTGTGTGTGTGCATTAAATTCTACACAACTGTATCACCTGTGTCGAGTCCTGCTTCCGCCCTCACAGTCGGGATACTGAACAGTCCCAGTGTCACTAGCAGGCCTCCTACTGTAACTTTATAACCTCAACCACCTTTCTTCTCCCTCTTACTCTGCTGCTCCCCAATGTCTGGACACTACCAGTCTATTCTATAATTCTAACTTTTTCTCATTTCAAAATGTTACATAAATAGAATCATACAGTATGTAATCTTTTAGAACTGATTTTCATTAAGCATAATTCCTTGAAGATTTATCAAGATTCAACACCATTTCATGACAAAAATTTCCAACACATAGGAAGGAATGGATTTCAACATAATAAAGACTTCATGTGAGACATCCACAGCTAACATCACACTCAGTGATGAAAAGCTAAAAGCCGTTTCTCTAAGATCAGGAAAAAGGCAAGTGTGCCCACTCACCACTTCTATTCAGAATAATACAGAAAGTCCTAGCCAGAAAATCAGGTAAGAAGAAAGAAAATCAAAGGCATGCAAACTGAAAAAGAAGAAGTGATCTCTGTTGAGGTCATGGCCTATTTCTGTGGGTTGTGTTTCCAATGACAGTTTGATTTTCTGGCTTTTGCAGAGTTATTATTATTTTTTAACAGTTTTATTTATCTAGTACCCCTGGGCCTTCCACCAACTGGTATTTACTGGTAAAGACGAGAAGGGCTTATCCCAGCCTGAGCTACCAGGTGTCTCTCAGTAAGAAAGAAACGTGGTGGGATCCTCTACCGTTTACACCACCCCCCTGCCATTCCCACCATGTGTGGCCTGGTGTCTTCAGGAAGGAGATGGGAACCTCTGACCTAAGAGAACAAAGAGGCTTCCTCAGTAGTAGAGCAGTGGCTATATTACTGTAGCAGATCCCTCCTGTTGACACTGGCCGCCTTCCTTGATAGCTGTGGAAAATGAAAGTTTCCAGTCCGGTAGAGGAGAGGCCTCCTCTGGCTGCTTATCTGGTGGAGTGCCCCACTTATCTGTTTCCAATGGTGTCAGGGTAGCCTGCTGTTGTCAGGAGAACACTCGTTCCATCCAGGGGAAGCGTGGGTCTCCTTGCGTAGTCTTCTGTTTTTTGGTCGGGGGTCAAGAATCATGGAGTCTGGGTGCGCCTCCTCCATCGAGTTGGGTCATACAAGACTCCATGACAGGTGTTTGGGAGGTCCCAAACCAGCTCACCTTCTTACCACTTTTCACAGCTTTCCTTCGATTGTCTTTGTTGCATTTTCCAGAGATTATTTAGTTGTGCCTAGCAGGGAGAATTAAAAGAACAGGACTATACCATTTGTCCAGGCTGGAAGTCTTCGATTTTCTTTTATCTTTGTCTTCTGTTTTTACTTTGAAATTTTACTAGTGCATATCTAGGTGACAATGTTAAAATTATCCACATCTGCACTGTGTAGACACCCAATTTAAAGGCTCATGTTTCTTAACACTGGTAAGAATTTTCCTTCTGTCATTTCTTTGTTCACTTCATCCCATACGTTTTACCTATTCTCTCACCCTGGAACTCGTAATACTTGAATATTGACCTGACTGTACTAGTAATGTATAGTTTTTTTATACGTAATTCAAGGTCTTATTATATCTTTATTGTATTGTTATGGTTGTAAGAAAGTTACCATTCAAGTATTTGCATACATTATTTTTAATTTGGCAACAACAGTTTTAACCTCTATCATGACATCATTATATCATTTCTTTAAATCAATAACTTTTAGGAAAGCTCTGAAAAACAATTATAGATTTTGTTTTTAGGTTCCTTTATGTTCCTGAATTATCTCTGATTTTGCATGATTTAACTTTGTCTGTTTTATTTCTCAGTCTTTTATTGTTACTCTGCTGCTGTTTTGAATCTCTTCTGCCAGCTGGGTAATGCATGGCTATTTACCATGATGCTTGCTGATCGATAACTTGATATGAGAGGGGCATCTACTGCCATTTACAGTGAGTTGGGGTTGCTGTCTATCGCTATAGTTTCTTGAATGCTGCACTGGTAAGAACAGCAGCAACTCCTCACAAGTTGGCTTACTTCCTCAGTGACTACTTTTACCCATTTTCGTCCTGGGGCAGAATGCTAGATTACATGATGTTTTTCACTTATATACTGTAAAGCAACATACAGCTATTTTTTAAATTAAACTTCAATTAACCCCCTTCTTGCAGCACCAGTTTTAGCCTTGGCCCTACCAAAAGCTGCTGAAGGGAAGCCTAGAGCCATGTCTGGATTTGGCCGGGCAAACTGCGCTCATGACAGACGTCTTCCTCCCTGCTTCATCATGAGCATTCGCCAGAATCCAGCTACAGAAAACCTTGAAAACTCAGTCATTTGTTTCTATTTGCTCATGTTGCTCTCTTCTTTTTTCGATTTCTCTATTTCCGTAGAGCATCAGGTGTGTGGTTGAGGATTAACAGGATGTAGACGTTTGTGCCGAGTCTTCCATCTTAAATTGCAAATTTATGTAAAACATTTAACTGCTGGATTACATTTGTTATAAAAATACATTTTCCATCAGAGAAAATCTCTTGAGCATAGTATTTACCAATAATTTCTTTAAAAGAGAACACATATGGCATGTCTTGTATTATTCTCTCCATGACAACCAAATTGCACCAAAAATTTCCCCTGAAGGGTTAAAAAGGGAAAGTACTCATTGGATTGTCTTAAGTTCCTGTGGATATTATAATATTTTTAGAAATTTTCTTTTGTTCTACCTCTACCCATGCAGAATGAAATATTCTTGAATTTCCTAATATTGTTTCTCCCTGTTTTATCAGGCTACTTACATATCTGTTATTGAAAAAATACTAAAACTTGTAAAACAGTGTTACATAATTTAATATTTGCTTGAATACCTTGTCTATCTACATAAGAAGCCTTGTAAGTAAGAAAATAATATCTTCTTTTATATTGATATGTATGTATTTTAAAACTAGACCCAGAGTGTTTTCATTATTTGATCTGTCATTGACTAGAAGTGCAGTTCAGGGAAATTATTTTATTTTCCTGGGTTCAATTCTCCACCTGAGAAAAGAGGAACTATACTAAAGAAATAGATACTTTTCTTAAATTTTTACATTTTATAAAGTTTATGTTTTTGTCTATATGCAACTTATGTTTGAAACTTCAGCAGTTAAGTTGAAGAATTTCTAGTGTTGTACATTATTGCTAATATTTTAATATCAATAAAGTGCTTTGTCTAATCTGGAAATTTTTTTAAATATTACTGAACTATTTAATTAACTTCAATAAGTGTTATTGAGTAATCTGTCAAGGCATTGAACTTATTTTACTCACTAAGCTAAAGGCAGATTAGAAGCCAATACATTATATAGATCAAATATACATTGGAAAACATACATATGGAGTACATGCATGTGCTGAAATAATTTTGAAATTTATAGACATTGAAATATTAAAATTAATACATTATTTTGCAGGACTACATATGATAGATACTTCAAAGTACCTATTACAGATCCATTTTCATTTTTCTTTCTAATTGAGCTCTCATATTTTTCAGAGTGATAATGCACCATATAAAAATTATTCAATCTTCTAGATTCCATAAAGTTAAATTTGTATAACTGATCCATATCTGACCAATTTTATATAAGCATCAGTCTACTCGGTAGCATTTCCAAAGAGCTGATGATACCCTAAAAAAAGTGTCAAACTTGGCTGGTAACCTATTGTCCTTGACTTTCAGGAGAATAGATATAGCAACTATCTTTCAAGCATAAGGCAACAAGTAACAGAGGAAGAATACTGGAAAAGAAAGATAAAACCACCCTTGGAAACAGATTGTGTTGGAATTATCTATACCGACTCTGGTCTCCTGTATATCAGAGACTACCTGATACTGAGAAAAATACACCTCCATTTAGATCATTCTTTGAAAGTGTATCACCATATCTGAAATTGAGTATTTTAATTTTACAGTTCCTAATTTTCCAATTAAATAAATATATGATGATTTCATAACATGAGTTATTTATTACTATATTAAAATGATCTGTTTTTATTGTGACTAAGTGCAGTCAGATGGTACATCTGTTATGCAAATGCAAGTAACACCATATTTTAAACCTTCTCAGAGAGGTGGCATATGCTTGCTAGGAGGTGTCACTTCTAAGCATAGTTAACATCATTACCGAATTAGCAAAACGCGCAGGCAGTTTGAGGAAAAGAAAGCTGGACCTCCAATCACCATACCATTTGACTTGAAGGCTAAAAGATCAGTTCAATAGGCGGTCTAAATGTGGAATAATATACGAAGCAGAAGGATCAACATGTCCAAATGTATAGAAACATAGAATTGAATAATATGTTTAAAGACTGTCAAATACTTCAATAACTGCCTTTCCTGGTAATCTACAAACTCTGAAGACAGTGAACTTGTAAGTTGAATTTATCTGTAGCACTTAGCAATGAGCCTAGTGCAGAGTTAGCACTCAAAATATTTGTAAATACGTGGATAAATACATTTGTGAAAATTACCTATGATTTGGTGATGGTAGGGGAGAAAAAGAGAGGGAATATATTTATTTTTAATGATTACTTTTATTCCTTGATTGTGTCTCTCACAACCAGGTTCTTACTATTTAACACAGTGAGATTAATTATTTTAGTAAGACTAACTTTCTGTGAGAAAAAAAAGCAATATGACTACATATATCCAGCATTAATAAATGGGTATAATTTTTAGGTAGTTACTAAATATTTAATATAGATCCCATCAGATATTATAAAATATGAAAAACAAATGTCAGATAATAAATTAGTAATTTGGTAAATTAATTACATGAATAGAATTTCAGCATTTTATGTGATTTTGAAATAATTTGGGTGGGTGTACTAGTAATAAAATATAAAATTTTGAAACATTATTACAAAGGAGGTTACTTAGGAAAATGATATTTAAGAAACATATGTGACAAGTACCAAGTCAGATTAATATTTTAAAGCAAACAATTTAGAGGTCTGGCTTTCTTAATTTATAGAAATATGTCCTGCACTATAACATAGCTCCTTAAAAATTAAATCTCTCTGTCTAACCAATATCCATTCATCCTGAATGATAGCTTACTTTTTCTTAAAGCCATAAAAATTGCATTCTTCCAATTTCTGTTGGTAATCAACTGTGACATTAAATGGTATAAATCTTTGTTCAATTCATTTCCTGCTTCTTCAAAGAAATGAATATCAAATACATCTAAAAATGATGATTATAGAAAGCACAAGTGATTCTAACTTCTTTGCTAATTTCTTGGAAGTTTTGATTTGGCTTTAAACATTTCCTGTCATTCATCTAAAGCAACAAAAGAAAACTGGCTTTATTCTCAAACTAAAAATGGCAGTTTAAAACAATCTTTTTAAAATTTCATATCAGAATTCTGTATTTTCAGGGATCGTTTCTATAGTTCGTTACTAGAGAGGTTTCTCTGAACATGCAGAGCACCCGAACCACAAGGAGGAGGCACAGTGTTCTCTCCTGAGAGTGAAGCCGGCTTTCGGTGTTGCTTTTGCAACTGTGGAGAGCCATTGATGATCGTTCTTCTCTTCCTTTGGAAGAGTAAGAAAGAGAATGCAGTCTTAGTGGTGAAATTAAAAAAAAGTTCATATCAGTTTAAAAAACATCACTCAAACATAGCCCTCGGTGTGTAGCTCAAACCTCAGGCAGTGACAGTGAACGTAACAGGCTATAAGGTAAGGCATTAGGCAGCCAAAGCAGATGGGTCCAGCCCAGTGACTCTCCTCAAACCAGCTCATTCAGTTGCATTGGGTGCATTTCTAGACCAACCTATACCTAAAGTTTTTCTTACTCATGAAAGTTAAATTATCAGTTATATTAATGATAGAGGAAAATCTGTAGATTTATGACAATTTATAGAGTATTTTTTAATCTGAAAAAATTTTTTAAATTAACAAAATGCACTGAATTGGATAAAAAGGAATAATTTAATCCCCAAAATATCAAATGTTGAAAAATCATCAACATTTTTCTTTCTACATTTATTGTCATATAAAATTTTAAGAGAAATTTCAGAACTCAATAATTTCACTTTCATACACTATAATTTGCATTTTTAAATAATAAAAGGTGTTTATTACTAAACTTTCTGCTTATGACACACCACAACAACAAATCTATGGATTCACAAATATCCCATTTATTCTAGGAACACCACTAAAAAAGTTAAAAAAGAAGTGTACTTGATAAGAAAGGACAGAAAACTGAATAAAAAAATGTTCAATTAAAACCACAAAAATCAGAAGAATGGAAGACAAAATAGGAACTAAGGTCGAGGGTAACAGAAAAAAGCAACACATTTTCAATATTAATCTAACTATATCAATCATCACTTTGAATATCAAAGTCTAAAGACACCAATTAAACATAGATTGTCTGAGTGAGCAAAACAAGACACAACTATAAGTTGTCTAAGAATCTCACTTTAAATAGAAAATACAGATTAAAAATTAAATGGATGGGAAAATATATACTATGGTAACTAATCAAAAGAAATCAGGAGCGGTCATATTAGTTTCAGACAAAGTAAATTTCAAGCCATGAGGAGTTATCAGGAATATCGAAAGGCATTATACAACAATAAGAGTCAATTTCCTAACAAAACATATAATCCTTAGTACCTAGGAATCTAAGAAGAGAGTACAAAAATATGTGAAACCAAAACAATAGAATTGCAGAAAGAAATGAGTCCCCTAATGTACTTTGAGATTTCAACACCCCTCTCTCAGAAATGAACAGATGGCAAAAATCAGTAAGGAAATAGTGAAACACAACAACACAATTAATCAACTGGATATTACTGATATCCATAGACTACTTCATCCAACAATGGCAGAATTCAAATTGTTCTCAAGCTCACAAGGAGCATTCACTAAGACAGACGACATCACATTCTGATCCATAAAACACATCTTGACAATATAAAATAGTGAAATTCATAAAATATCCACTCTCAGACTACCATAGAATTAAACTAGAAATCAATAACGGAAAAATAACTGGAAAATCCAAAAATACAATAGAGATTAAATGACACACCTTTAAGTAATGCATAGGCAAAAGAAGAAATTTCAATAGAAATTGAAAAATATTTTGAACTTAATAAAAATTAAAACACAAATTATCAAAAATTTTTGGTGCAGTGAAAGCAGTAGTTACAAGAAAGTTTTTAGCATTGAGTACATATAATGTAAAGTAAAAAATGTGAACATAATAATCTATGTTTCTTCCTCAAGAAACTATTAAAAGAAGCAAATTGAGTCTTAGGTCAGCAGAAAAATATTAATAATATGAATTAGAGCAGGAATCAATGAAATTGAAAGCAGAAAATCAATAAAGAAATATCATCTAAACTGGCAGCTAATTTCTTGAAAAGATTGATGAAATTGATAGTCCTTTAGCCAGACTACAGAAAAAAAGAGAGAGAAGACACAAATTATTGATATCCACAATGAAGTAGACATCACTATATATCAAATGAACATCAAAGGATAAAAAAGAAATACTATGAAAGACTCAATGCTCAGAAATTTGATAACCTGGATTAAATAGACCAACTCCTTGAAGGACACCACTTGTCAAAATATGCACAAGAAGAAATACACAACTTTATTAGGCTCTTATGCATCAAAGAAATCAAATTAGCAATTAATAACCTTCCATAACAAAAGCATTAGACCTACAAGGATTCAATGATGAATTTATCAAACATTTAATAAGAAATTACACCAAGTCTTTACAATTTCTTCCAGAGGAGAGAAACAGAGAAAATCCTTTCTAGTTTATTCTATAAAGCTAATATTACCCTATTATCAAATTTAAAAAAAGATATTACAAGAACATAAACTAGATACCAATATCTCCCATGAATATACATGTAAAAATCTTCAATAAAATATTACCAAATCAAGTGGCATTTATCCCAGATATCAAGGCTGGTTCAACATTTGAATATAAATTAATGTAATCCATCACATCAACAGGCAAATCAAGAAAATTACATGGCCATATCAAAATATGCAGAAAATTACTTGACAAAATTACAAAACTATCCATGACAAAACTCTCAGTAAACTAAGAATACAGGAGAACTCCCTCAAATTTGTTTTTAAAAAATCACAAAAAACCTACACCTAACATCATAATTAATTGTGAGAAACTTGAAGTCTTCCCTCTAAGATTAGGAACAAACAAAAATATCCCTTCTCACAACACCTTCAACATTAAACTGAAGTTGTAGCTAATGCAATAAGACAAGGAAATGAAATAAAATGTGCATAGATTGGGAAAGAAAAAATAAAACTGGTTTTGTTTGCAGATGACCTGATTTTCTATTCAAAAAACTTGAAAGAATTGACAAAAATATCCTAGAACTAATAAGTGGTGATAACAACTGGAGGATAAAAATCAACACATATAAGTCAATAACTTTCCTATTTGCCTGATATGAACAATTGGAATTTGAAATTACAAACACAATAACATTTATATTGCAACTCTTAAAATGAAACATTTAAGTATAAGTCTAACAAAATATGTATAAGATCTATCTGAGGAAAGCTATAAAACTCTGATGACCAACATCAAATACCTAGTTCATATTAAAATACCTCAGATTATCTCAAATATGTTTTCTTTCAGGATTCAAAGTAAGATTCAAAATAAAGTCTATACATTACTTTTAGTTATAATTGGTTAAGTCTCTTTTAACTTAAGCTAGCCCTTCTTTTCCTTTTTATTCATTTATTGAAGAAAGATAGCACTTTAATAAAGACCAATAGCTTTGTGTAGTATGACAATATTTCTCCTTCAACATATGGTGGTATATTTAAAATCTAATTTCCTAGTCTGCAAAATCTTAAATGCTGATAATATTAGTAATGTGGATGCTCAATTTATACCTTCTAGCCTTAAAATTCTCATAAGGACATCATTTTACCTGTGTCTTAAACCCATTCCAACCACACAAAACATAAAGTCTCGTGTTTCTTTTCCGAAGACCTATGGAGGGGGTTGCAACAGTGGAGGAAAAAAATCAAACAATTTTTAAAAAATTACTGGTGTTCAAGTACAGTTGTCCCGATTTCTCCTGCCACCAATTCTTAGAATTGAACCTATTCCTTTTTTTTATTCTAGCCTTTCAACCAGAAAATCTCACCATCACACTCAGAGTCAGTAAAGCCTGTTGGAACAAGCCATGGGAGAACAGTCTGATGAATCCATTAGGAATGTATGCATAGGGCACTCCTGATAGGCTAGGATTTGGGTACAGAGTTAAATCAGAATGGCCCTGTTGTTGACTCTGTTTTGCAATTTATCATACAGACCTCAGGGTAACAATATTTGTTCTCCCAGTTTCAGTCTTTTTCAATATAGAATTCATTTCACATTTTTCCCAGCCCTTTTCCACAGAGGATTAAAACTATCTCCTAAGCTACATGGGGAAACATATCCCATGCCATCTCCTCTGTCCTCTTCTAGTTCCTTATCCCAGATGCTTTTGCATTAATCCCCCTCTTCCAAAAATGGAAGAGAGACTTCCCTTTCCTCATGTCAAAAATATTCCTATACATGTAACACCCTCGGGTATCTCTGGCCCTTCCCATTAGTAATCAGACTTTTGTTTGGATCCTGCTGAAAGAACCTAATAATGATTTCTAGGTGACATTAAGCAAACAATAAGAGACATACACAACATAACAAAATTGACAATATAACAAAAATACATTAATAATTTAGATTGGTTAAAAATGACCTTTCAAATTAGTGGAGAAATAAGTGTGGGAAAAATGTGGTAATCAAATGTATTAAAATAATAGGAATAAAGTACATTCTACATGAGAACATATTTCACATTCACTGAAGATTTGTATATAAAAATAAAACCATATTTTTGCATTATAATAAAGTGTTGATAAATTCAGCTACATAGCATGAAGCTCTACAAATAACACATGCCACATATTTCACAGAGAAAGACCCATTTTTCACAATATATAAAGAGCTCTTATATAATAATAATAGAAAAATCAATAATAATAGAAAATGAGTGCAAGCTATAATGAGATTTCTTAGGAATGGAAATGCAAAGAAATATTAAAGGATGAAAAATGTTTATTCTATAAATGAAAATTACACTGATTACATTTTTTCTCCTTAAATATTGACAAGAACTTAAAATCTCAAGAACATACTGTGTTTATGAATTTTTATAAAAACAGACTTTTATGGTGAATCAATAAAACTATTTGGCTTGTTAAAAATATTAAAAAGCTTTTTACATACTGAAATGAAATAATTTCCAAGACATATCATTAAGTAAAAACACTAAGCCATACAATAGTGTACATACTACACTATTAGTTGTGTGAAAAGGAGGGTGTGTGCATGTATTTCTATCCACATTTGGTTATATAAACATAAAATATGTATGGAAAGCAACCATAGAAAATGATGATAGGTTATGTGCAAGGAAAGAAAGTGTTTGAAGACTGGGTATGTCAACAGGACTTTGTCACTGTTTATTACTTTATACAGTTTGAATTTGAACTATGTCAATATATTATATTGACAAAAATTACTAATTAAAATTTTAAAGTTTAAAGTATGATGTAAGAAAATGTAATATGCTAGTAGTCACAAATTTTTTTTATCATTCAGCAAAGTGTACTCATTTACTCTTTTGCCTCCCTCTCTCACACTTGAAGCACACTTGTGATTATTATGTCAAGCCCACAAACATAATCAAGGATCACCTCCTGGTTTTATGGATAACTAATTAGCACTCTTGATTCCATGTCCCACCTTAACTCCTCCCTATCACGTAACATAACATTTCCACATTAGGATGTAAACATGTTGACTGAGCCATTGTTCTGCCTCCCATATAGACAGCCGTGGGAGATACCTCCACTTGCTGCTGTGTAAAACGGGTATGCTACACCCTCAGAAACAATTTGGCTTTGAGCCCTTTCTGTTATGTGGAGTCTGAGTTATGCTACATCAAACTGCATAGATTTAGGAGTCAGAGAGGTACAGCTGCCATCCATAGCTAAATCTGTAAATGTTCTTGAGATTTGACCTTGAGATGTTTCCTTTGATTTTCTTAGCTTTAATTCCTTACACCATAATATGGCGGGAAATGTATATATTTCATGAAGCTGTTGTGAAAATTAAATGAAATAGTGTACATAAAGCAGAAAAGAAACAGTGGTGAGTCTGCTTCATTCTAACAGCATGGATGAATCTTAACACAATGTTAAATTTTAAAATTATAGAATACATATATTATATCATAATTTTTATGTACTCAAAAGTCAAATGAAACTTTCATGTTTAAAGAGTCATACATAGGAAGGTCTGTCCTGGAAAAGTCCAGCCATTGTTAATATAACAAGAACAGTTTGCGTGACATAGATGTAACCTGGAAGCCAAAGAGAGTAGACTGGAACACACATGTGTGATTCATGATGACTTCACTGTACTAGTCGGTGGGGGCGGTAGACACCCTTGGTGAGCATGTGCACTGTGTGGCTGTGGCGTTCGAAATGGCTGAGAGAGTAGAGCAATGAATCTGCATCAGATTTTGTGTTAAGCTTGGACATTCCTCCATGGAAACTATTTGGATGATACAGAAGGCCACAGTTATGGGTAACTAGTGATTAGCAGGTTCATCACAACAATATGCCTGTTCATGCATCATGCCTTTTGCAGAGTTTTTGGCAAAACATCAAATCACCCAGGTGACTCCCCTGTACAGCTCAGATGTGGTGCCCTGCAACTTCAGGCTTTTCCAAAAACTAAAATCACCTTTGAAAGGCAAGAGATTTCAGACCATCAGTGAGATTCAGGAAAATACAATGGGGCAGCTGATGGCAATTAAAAGAACTGTGTGAGGTCCCAAGATGCCTACTTTGAAAAGGATTGAGGTTTCATTGTCCCATATAAAGTGTTTCTTGTATGTTGTATCTTCTTTAATAATGTCTTTGTTTTTCATAGTGCATGGCTGGATACCTTCTGGACAGAACTCATGTAGTAAAACTATACAAAACAAGCAAAAAAATAAACATAAAAACTTAGAATTATAATTGCTGTTGAATTTGCATGGGAGACAGATTCATGGAAAAGCATGTAGGAATTTTCATTTGCAGAAAAAAAATTATTTGTAAGTCAGAAGGTGAATTCATAAAGGATTAATTCATAAGTTTGGTTAGGATAGTTTCAAACTTACAAAAAGGCTATCAGCACCTATTATCCTTCTGTGTTTATCAAATGTTTTATAATAAAATTTTTAATTAGTAAAATTTTTTAACAACTCAAAATACTATGTCAAAAGAACATAAGCATCCCTATATTCATTGCAGCCTTACTTAACAATCATCAAGATATGGAAGCAGCCCAAGTGTGCATCAGTAAATGAGTGGATAAAACAACTATGGAACATTTACAGCATGGAATATTACTTGGCTGTAAAAAAGAAAAAATGTCCCTTCATGATGGCATGGATGAACATGAAGAACATTACGCTAAGTGGAATAAGCCAGTCAGAGAAAGACAAATACCACATAATTTCACTCATGTGTGGAATCTGATGAACAAACCGAACTAACAAGCAAAACAGAGACAGACTCAGATAGAAGGCAGATGACAGGTAGTTAAGGGGGGAGCATAGGGAGTGATGGGATTGCTCAAAAAGGAAAAACAACTCATGGACATGGACAACAGTTTGGTGATTGTAAGGGGTAAAGGGGCATAACAGGGTTAAATGGTAATGGAAAAAATATCAAAATAATGAAAATACAGTGATCAGAATGAATATTTATCAAACAATCTGGTAAAAGAGAAATGACATAAATTGTATGTCATTTCTCTCATTGTATGTACTAAATGTATGCAGCAATAATCACTGTATCACCTTCTTGCTATATATTAACTTATTAACTATTTAAATATAATATAGATAAGATCCTCTGATATAATACCAGTAGATAATTCAATAACACCAAATTTTTATAGAAATGGTTGTTCCATTTATTTAACTCTTCTCAATTAAAGCACTTTTCATTAAAGTATTTATACTTCTTTTTACCCTAATTTCCTCCTGTGGCTTGCATCCTACAGTTCAGTGCTTTCCTGGTAAGTGTGATTGGGTTTACCCACAGTAAATCCTGTGAGTGTACTCAGCACACACTTCAAATGTGGAAACGAAAAAGGAATGAACCTAAGGAAATTTGACCTGCATCCTTCAACTGACTTTGACACAACCACAGAGCATTTTAAAAATCAAGTTTAGAACTACTTACCCACTGAGAAACCTAGAAAGAAAAATGCTCTTTACACTAAAAGAGAGAAGGGGGAAAAAAAAAGCTGGCTCCAAAGAAACATACAGATTAAAAGCTTCTTATCAATAAAAAAGATCTAATTACTATTGTCAGGACCATCTTTTATGTAGCACCTCAACACTCAAGAGACGATACCATCTGGGCAGATTTCAGTTAGAATGTGAATGTAACCTAACAGAAATGTCAGCAATAAAAACTGCCTTCTCAAATCTTTATGATTAAATACACTGGCATAAATTCACTCAGAGTTGTTAGAGAAACCATTGAAGTTCCTTTCTTAATTCTTGAAAAGTCTCATCCCAAAACCAATAAATTGTTTGAAATCTGTTCCGTCACCTGATTCATGTTATGCACCCTTAATTAAACTATAATTTCTGTCTTTTTCAGTGATGAAATTAAGTCAGAATGATTCAACTCTCTATGATGATTGAAGGAGCATGTGGCTTGAGTTCCTCCCCTTTTCTAAATGTGATTGGTCAGTGAACTGAAATCTGTGTGGCCGGAAGAGGCCAGTTAAACGTATCTGCTCTCCAGAAGGAGATGTATTGCCCAATAAACTGGTTGTCCTTGCTTTGTCTTTCTGTAGTATAAAAATACTCTGAGCTATTTCTATTATATGAAGTTCACTGATTTTATTACCAATAAAAATTCTAATTATGGAATGATTCCAGCTCCTTTTCTTTCAAAATCAGAGTTTTATTTGAAAGTACATTAGTAATAATTTGTAAACTCAAGCTAAGATTATAACAGACAAAACCAAAGCAGGTATGATCAAGGGTGGCAAGTGGGGATGGCTGGGGTGGGGGGGAAATAATAGGGGAAACTAGAGACAATTGTACTTGAACAGCAGTAAAAAAGTGAAAACTAAATAAATAAAAATAAAATATAAAAAAATTGCTAAAAGATTAGAATAGAATTTGTGAACATTCAGGGAAGCCTTCCAGATATCCTTAGCAATAATATTCTAATCTGCTTCACGTCACTGAAAAGAGTGAATTTTCCCTTTACAATCCACTTGGAAATGACCTATTTTTATTTTGCTATCTCAAAATAGCTCACTTTTGTCCTTACTAATACACAGTTTATAAAATGATGGACCTTCCCAAAAGTGAATTGTCTTCTCATTTACCAGACTGTTGTTGAACTTGATGGTCCTTGAAGTGTGTTTATCAAGAAGAATAATCCAAATACAGATCCTAGAAGTGATCCCTATACAAAATCATTCACTATCTTTCATAAACTAAAGTTGCAGTGGCCTGTCTGGATCTCTTGGCTTCCTTCACCCTCAGTCAGCCAATTCCTTTTC
Organism: Carollia perspicillata; assembly: GCA_004027735.1. Classification (NCBI taxonomy): domain Eukaryota; kingdom Metazoa; phylum Chordata; class Mammalia; order Chiroptera; family Phyllostomidae; genus Carollia; species Carollia perspicillata. The sequence continues at coordinate 31,740 of PVKM010010284.1, forward strand.
CTTTTGCCTTAAAGTTGAGTTTCATTACGTCTTTGAATCAACTGTCTTCTTAGTCACTGTATGTAAGGAGATATTTTTCAATATTGAGCAGACTTAAAAAACTAAATAAAAATGAATATCTCATTTCTCAATACCAGAAAGTTTCTCCATTGCATTAAAGCCCCGGAGACGGAGACGGGGTCCCCACATTATCAGTCCTCAGCACCCAAGTCCCACCCTGAAAGCCCATCTGTGCCCTGGGGCCTCCCTCTCTGCTGCATTTCTTCCTAGAATTGTGTGCTTTAGGCACTGCTCACACAGATTGCTTTGTCTTTATTGTGTGATTTTTGCCTTCTGGGACATTGAGCTTACTCCATCTTATGAAACGCAAACTACACATTGATTGCAAGTATGAATCACCTGCTCCTGTGTCCCAGCTCCTTAAGATACCAGTAGCTAAAACTAAACTTTATTTCTGGCTCAGCCCTGTAAATATCACTGTTTTCCTAGAATCTGACTATTCTGACCTGATGTATCCTATCTCTTACAGAGCTTTTAAGCACATTTCAAAAATATGGAATCAAGTATTTTCATTGAATTGTTCAGATAATTTACTATCAATTTTAATATATGAATTTATTGATGACAACATGGATGCTATGAACAATCTCCAGAATATGTATTAAAGGATACATTTCATTTAATAATTATTTTAAAAATGAGTGCCATCGTGTATTTGCTACTGGAGTTTTATATAAGAGATATGACAATGCCCATGCTTTTAAGAAACTTTGTAGAGTAATGCAGAAAATATCCCAGTAAAATAAGTTAACACGATGATTTGGGGGTAATTTTATACTATGAAGTAAAACCAGAGTAAGATGAGAGCAACCGTTAAATATCAGCAGTCTACGCAGGCCTTAATAATGAGAAATGACGAGCTACAGAACAGTCTGTGAAGAGCGTTCTAAGAACAAGAACAGCAAATGCAACATTTCTGAAAGAAAGATTTGAAAATAAGGTGGAGAGCAGGATGACAGCCAAGGGTGGGGGCTGGGGGTTAGGAGGTGCAGGGACTGAGCAGAAAGGAGAAAGGACTCGTGGACATGGACAACAGTGTGAGGATTGTGGGGGGTCTGTATAAGGGAACTAAATGGTAATGGAAAAAATACAGTAAAGATTAAATAAAATAATGAGATCACATATAACATGAAAAAGTTCCATTCCAAACTGAGGAAACTGACATCAAAATAGATCACTTGATAAAATATAATTCTGGAAAAGAGCATAAGTTTACATTAATACTAAATATCATTAATAATACTAAGTAATAATGCTTTAATAAGAACCAAGAAATTTAGAAGTTCTTGGACTCAATCAGAATCATTATTTTTCACCAGATGATATTCAGACCTCTAAAGATCCTGAGAAAGACAGTTTATTGCTCTTCTTATTGCTTTCATTTGTATATTTGTTTTCTTCTTTGGCCACAATTTATTTTCTCTCCAGGAAGATGTGCACAACTACTCTGAATTATCAGAATAGACTTTTATCTTAACAATTCCACATCAAATGCTGTACACCTGAGGATAAACATGAATACAGAGAAAGCACCTGGTCCAAACAGTATAGGCTCTCTTCTTTATTGGGTGTGAGCGACCACAGACATTTATACAGCAAAGACTTAAGTTTGTAGCAATGACACAATGCTTACCATCTTTCAGATCTGACCTACTACCCTGTAGCCATTATACTAAATGAACAAGAGAGTCCAATGTTGTCTTCCTTGAACCATCCCCGTGAGAAACCTAAACTGAACCCTCTGTCACAGGGAAGAGGGTATACAAGTACTGGTGGCAGGTAGAATATTTTCAAATATAGACTGCAGACAACAAATTGCCCTTTCTGCTCTAAGTCAGAGCTAACAAATTAATAAGTAGCATTAAGAGTAGTTACACCAGTTTCACTACAATGGGTTAAGCAAACAATCTAAGTCCAATTTTAACCTTTGTGTCCTGCCCTCATCTATCTATCTATCTATCTATCTATCTATCTATCTATCTATCTATCTATCTATCTATCTATCTGGCTATCTATCTATTTAGCTATCTATATTTCATTCTACTATATATGCTCAATACTGATCATGACAATCACATAAAAAATCAAGTTTAAAGCCTTTATTCCACAAATGAGAAGAGTTCAATGATCTGACCAAGTTCATAGGCCTAGCTCATCCACAGACCCATCTGCCCCCCCAAATCTATCAAGCTGATATGGTGACTGCCCAATGCACTCATTCATTCATCAACAGCATGCTAGGAAATACATATTTTCCATTCATTAACTTATTTTTGACATTTTTTCTAAGTTTGTCTTATTAATAGTAATTCACTAGAGAATAAAGAGTTCTCCTTTTAGTATTTTCACTATTTGCAGGTAAATTCTTAAGCTGGGATCATACAGAACTTTGACTTTCAAAAAATCTCTAATTTTATTTCTCTCTTAATGTATAGAACAGATATAAATTATGCAAAATATTTAAATACACGAAAAACTGTCACAAATCCTATGTTCTCATTTCTTACTGGGAAATGGCTGAAAAATTCCCTATAATACGCTTGAAAGTACTATAATAAATTCTAGGCAATTGTAATAGTTGAATCAGAGGCTGGATTTAGTCCAGAAGAATGGTTTTACTGAGGACTTTTCTTTAAAGATCTCCTTGACAGAGCATTCAGAGTTAAAAAGTCTATGATCCCAGGATAGAGGACAGTATTACCCAGAACAGCTTAGTTGTACATTGTCTTCCCAGTTATTCCATTCCTGATATAAAATAGCTTTTCCTGACATGGTTTACTTGGGTTTGTAGTCATATGCATATGAAGAAATAACATATGTATTTATAAAACTTCTGGCCAAAATAATATCTCTCTTAGGTTTCTTATTCCTCAATCTTATGCCAAGATCGAAGAGTGTGGGGAGAACTGGAGGAGATGGAGCTTTTCTAAAAAGCATGGGAAATTAAATGTGGAAGAGACTTAAGTATATGAAAATAAGTTTGGTGTTTCTAATGCCTGGTTATGATGAGAATCACCTACGGAGCTTAATAAATAAAAATCTGTATCTGGGCCATGCCTGGGAATAAGATATGGATGATTTTTAAGTTCTTCAGATAAATATAATGTGCAGCTAGAGCTGGGAAACAATGTTCTCCATGCTCTTCATCAGGTAACTGGAGCTCAAAGAAGTCTTGTGTGAAGAACACATACCTGGTTAGTAATGAGATCCAGCCTTACCTACTAGCCCTTAAATCTCACATGCCTGCATGACATGCCGTTTCTTGGTACCTTTTAATTTCTCAGCCGGGGATGCTACTCTTTGTTTTCCTTCTGCATTACTGTTTATGGGCAGTCGTCACGTGTACTGGATACGCGTTCAGTGAATAAGGTGACATTTCCAGCAGGAAACACTGGGCTGAACTTGGGG
>PVKM010010285.1:0-35204 GCA_004027735.1 Carollia perspicillata
TTCCTTTCCTTTCCTTTCCTTTCCTTTCCTTTCCTTTCCTTTCCTTTCCTTTCCTTTCCTTTCCTTTCCTTTCCTTTTTAATTAAGCCACACTAGGCTCTACTCCTTCATTTTGGATATAAGGAGAGTTTAATAGTCTAATTCTTCTCCCCTTTGCTCTCCCTATCATCACTCTGGATTTTTTTCCCAGCAAGCAGCTAACAGCCAACATGCAAATACACCAACAAATACAACACTCAAATACAGGGACAAGGGATTTGTCTTAGGAGGGGCTGGAGAAAGGGCAGAGTCAAACAGGGAGTGGCAACTCTATCCATTTACCAGTTGCTAACTGCCTATGAGGGTCTTGACTTGTCCTCAGTGTCATGGGGGAGGTGGTGGTGTCATTTAAGATGTGCCTTCTGTTCTCCAAGATCTGATACTCTAGTAGAGGAGGACTTTGCTTCAGAGAGCCACAATAGAAAGAAGGCAAGAAAGACCATTACAGTATCTGTTTTGGAACACCTAGAACAGTGGCTGTGGGAGTTGACTGAAGGGCAGAGAAATAAGAAAGGCTTCTTGCAGGAGGTATGGAGCTGGGGTTTTCCTTGAAGGGTAGATATGGGTAGAGGGGCCAGTGTAGCTGTCGGACAGGAAAGCACCACAGTGGAGAGGAACCTAATGCACTTTCAAAGTGTGACTGACCACTCATGTCAATATCACCTGGTGGTGGGGAGGCTTGACAACTAAGAGTCCTGGGCCCATCCCAACCATACTGTGGTAGATTGTTTACAAAGATAGCTGCAACAAATCTTCCTATTCCTGGGGCCCTTTTGCAAAGTGAATTTGCTTCTCTTTCCATAAAGATGTGGAGTTTATTTCTCCTCCCCTTGCAACTTGCTTTGACCCGCAGGATGTAGGTGAAGTGATGCTGGGTAACTTCTGAGACTACGCCTTCGGAGACATGACAGCTTACATTTTTACCCTCTCTTGGACCCCTGGTACCACTATGATATAAAGAAGCCCAGTCTATCAGTCTAGACAAGTGGAGAGTGAAAGGTCATATAGAGGGGAATTGAGGCACCCCAACCAAGAGCCAGCACCAAGTTCCAGACCTGTGAATGAAGTCATTTTGGAAAATTCAGTTCTGGAGGACCCATCATGTTGCAGCAACAGCATGAATGAGGCCAGCCAAGACTAGCAGATAAACCATGAGAAACAATAGATCATTGTTGCGAGCCACTAAGTTCTGAGTGGTTTGTTACATAGCAAGATCTAACAGCAGCACTTACTGAATGAGAATCTTTAGGTGTGCCTGGCATCCACCCATTCCTTCTTTGTCCTGAAATAATATGCTGATTTTCTTTGAAGAACTGACCTTCCTCTACCCTAAGTGGTGTCAGTGGGACTGACAATCACTGTGTCTCCAGGCCACTGTCCTCCTAGGTAGTCACACAGAGCATTCTAGTCTAGAGTCATAGTAATTGGTTCAGGAATGCACAGATGAGGCAAACTAGGCCAATTGGCAGCTTCCCTGAGATTTGTATGTGAATGCTGTACGAGACACTTGTTTCCTCTGGGATCTCAAGCTATAGAGATCACAAAATCTTCAGACTGGAAAGTTCAACTTCTTACTACACACACACACAAAAAAAAACAGAACAGAAAGATGGGGAGAGATGGGAAGAACCCTGATAACATCATTTGAGCCATTGGAAACAGTTAAACTAGAATACAATAAACCCCAGACTTCCCAATTATATAGCAAAGGATAATTTGAGTTAAGTTTCTGTCTCTCATCTAACAAATACATTAGCCACACCCTATTTCCTGGAATAGCTATTAGTGTTTGTATAAACTGTATTATTCTCCTTTCTTGGCCTTGCCCATGGTCCTCAAGGTAGATTGCATTCTTGCTCCCAAGTCTTTACTCCATCCTGATGATAGGATTATACAACCACTCTAGTGTGACTTTATAAGCCCTCTTGTTAGAGTAGGCATAGTGCCCTGTGTCACTAATGACGCTTGGTTATATGACTTGTTTTGGCCAATGGGAAGTTAGCAGAAGTGATATGAATAGAGGCTTATTTTTAAATAAGCTTGAGTGATTTGCATTAACCTCCTGCTCTCCTACTGGTTCCTGTGAGGAGAATATGTGCTGGTAGCTGCTGGTCTCAGAAGGCAGAGTTATGTGGAACAGCCCTGAAACCAAACTGTTATCTGAAGCCATACTTAGCTGAAGAAAAATAAACGATTGCTACTGTATTGGAGACTTGGGAAGTTGTTTGTTATGCAGCAGTATTAGCAGAAACCTGGCTGATACAAGGCATGAGTCAGGGGAACCAACAATATTAATCAGATTGCCTACTTCCCCCTTTCCCTCAGATCTCTATTTTTCCACAACACTTGGTACAGGTGTCTTTTCTGGTATTCATTATGGGGTGTGGGCTTAGTTGTATCTCTGTCCAGCTCTCTAGCTAGGCTGTGAGATCCGCAAAGGCCTGACACAGTGCCTAACACATAGTAGATGTTTAATCCAGGTTTGATCAATGACTGATTGACTAACTGAATGCACATCTCATGTAGTCCTTTTGGTTGTTGATGGAACTGGGGGTGGGGTCCTCCTCCCTAGTAACATCTTTATTTACCTTTATATAAAGGCCAACCTTGAAGGGAGAAGTAAAACAGCAATGAGCACAGACGTTCGATTCAGAACATAAAATTTGGTGCCTCATCTCTACTGTTTGGGCAAGTTAGTTAATCCTTTAATCCTCTAATATCAGTTTCCTAATCAACGAATTAGCTCTAATTCACAGGACCGTAGAGAGGAATAAATAATAATAACAAACATCTATAGCTTTTACTATGTGCATGCATATTACACATATTGACTGCTTTAACCCCGGAAACTGCCCTATGAGTTAGTTAAGTATCTCATCATCAATATTATCTCTAGTTTATCAAGGAGGAAACTGAGGCAAAGAGTTACACAGTAGTAAGTGGTGGAGTTGGGATTTGGACCCAGGGAGAGTGGCCTCAGTCTTTGTTCTCAAATGCCATATGTAAAAGTACCATGCATAGCAGTAATAGATTTATCAGAAACAAGACCCATATGCTGGCCCGTAAAGGCTATTTTCAAATATCCCAATATAATATCACAAAGGTTTAATCAACTCATATCTGTGTGATGAAAAATATGGGCTTGAAAAATGGTGCCTGTGATGTTTCCGGCTGTCGTAATGATGGAACTGAATCTCCCGCACAGCCGATCTGATTGTCTCTAGAAATCATCACTCATTAAGGCATTGGGAGAAAAATGAATCGACCCCAGAGGCCACATGGAGAGTCAGCTCTCGGGTGAGCTGCTCTAGGACAGAGAAGAACTAGGCCCCAGGCAGCCGGGAAAGCCAAAGAGAATTATATTTAACATAAAACATAAACACCATCTAAAAGGCAGGTGATGCAGAAAAATACAAATTTGATCATTGTCTGGTGAGTCAGAAAGTCAGTGGTCTTAGGATCCACATCCACATACTTTTAACTCCACAACATTTTGGGTGATGAAATCGAGTTCTTTGTTAAAGAATGCTGCAAGAATGGTAAAATGTTAGTGGTGATATATCGACAGTGGGGACCAGAGAACAGAGGGGGATAACATCATAGCCACGGCTGTTTATTTCTGTGAACATGGCCATATGATGTGCTCTGGGAACTCAGAACAAAGCCACAAACACATAACAAGTTGCTCTGCTGTGTGTGCTTGCCAGCCCATCCAGGCCGCAGTGATAAAGCCCTGACTCCAGGTTATTGTCATTTCCCTTTTTCAGAGGGCTTCTGAGTTTTCAAGAAGCAGAATATTTACATGTGGATGAGGCAAGAAGCAAGCACAGCTCTTCTCATTTTAATAGATGCAGAAGTGACCACGTGGAGAGAAGCCAACTCTACCCAAGGTCACACAGCAAGAGCAGGAGTTGGCAAATGTTAGTTAGGTCCTTGGCCTAAATTTCCAGGGGTGGCAGGTCTCCACTGCTCAGCCAAGCCTAGAGCAATGCTTTCTGAAAAGTGCAGACTCGCCTCCAGCTTGCCAGATCACCACCTCTCTGATGGTATTTTTTGTCTTCATGGATATTTTACAAAGGAGACTTCTTGGTCTCGATCTCCTGAGGGCTAGCATGCATGCAGGTGAAAAAGAGTTCCCTTCTCAATCCAGGGCTGGGTAGGGAATTGGCCATCTTGCCTCTCTCAGTCTCATCTAAAGAAAGCTTCCAGAATCCCCACATGAGAGCATGAGCTTGACTTGGAAGCACATGTTGCACAGTTCACTCCCTCAGTTGGTGAACATTAATTGAGCATATGACATGAATTAGTTACCATTGTGCATAATGTCAGTGCTCCCCAGATCTCCTTGGACACAAGTTGTACCATTATTTTTTTTTGCATCTCCCCACCCCTATAGTGTACTTTCTCCAGCCAACACTGGGGGATCTTTTGTGGAACATTGCCCTCAGGCTACTGGATCCACCCCACCCGCCCAGAGAGTTGGAGGAGCCCTGGGATGTGCATTGTCTCTGTTCCCCCAGCCCAGAGACCTTCATTAACCAATAATTGGCAGCAGGGGAATGTGAAAAGTCAGCTCCTTTGCCTTCAGGACTATCCTGAGGTGTGATAGTCCAGAACCCTCACAGGAGCAGGCTGAGGTACCCTCGGCAGGGACTTTCCTGAAAATCACATCTTACTCCTCTCCCCCTTCCTTGTATGTCTTCCCCACTCCCTCTCCAATGTCCCTTGTTTTTAATCACATGAATTCTCATCTCAGGATGTGTTTCTCGGGGATCTTGGTCTAAAACGAGGTGGCAAATTCCCTGGACAAAAAAGAGGTGGCAAGTTCCCTGTCCTAATGAAGGTCTTGTGGCTGGACATATTTTCAGTCCAGATGATAAACACCAAAGTGGGTATGATGGCAAGGTGATCCACTGAGATGTGGGAATAACAGTTTAGTATGTTCATTTAAAATTGTGCTGATTGCACCCTTTAATATTTTCTATTTTTGTACGTGTTTCACCATGAAGATAATATTAGGACAAAGATATAAATTAAACTTAAATAATTTTAACCCAATTACGGATTGAGTGCTCAATATGCTGTTATTAATATGGAATTGAGATAAAAACAATTGAACACAAGAGGTGGCTGACCTGGTGGTAGAGGTTAAATGTGACCCCGGTAGAACAGGAGACTCCACACTGCCATTTCCAGCGTGGAAATATAATGAAGACTGTAATTAAGGCACCCTCAAGGTCTTTTCCCTTCAAAACAAGCCCCACCTCTGTAGCTTTTCCTACCAGTTTTATCTTTCTGCCCCTTCATCATTTCTGTTGCTTTTCTTTGGGCTTGCTCCAAGTTCCACAGTCCTGGCATTAATTGTAAGGCCCAGTATTTCTATAATTACAGAGTAAGTATTTTTCTTCAGATTACAAGCCTGACCTTCTTTGTTATTTAGTTTAAGCTGGATTCTCTGTGGACAGAGGGAGGAGCATGAAATAAATAAATATTTAATTCAGGAGGAGCCTACGGCTCCAAAATGTTTTCCCATTCATTTGACTCTGTCTCACATATGGACGTCGCTTCCATGGAGCTCTGGGTTTTGCCCAGAGATGAAGGACTGGCCATCCTGGGAACTCCAAGCTTCCTCTTAGCAGCACCTTGAAGAAGGCTCTGAGCATGTGGGCCAAAGGGAGCCTAGAAAATGAAGGCACAGCGAATTGAAATCAATGAACAGAAATAAATGCCTCGATATTTGCAGGTACTCTTAACAGACACATTAACGATGCTGCCATCAGCAGATCCTGGGAATTCTACTCTGGATGCTGCCAGTGGGAGGTCTTGAGCCAGGGAGGAGATTCCTGGGGTGGGACAGGTGCTGAGGTTAATGACTGAGGTGGGAAAGGAGGGTTGGGAAGGGCAGGTGGCACACAGGAGGATCATCAGGCAAGTGAGGGTGTTCAGAGGCTGAGGTCAGGATCCAGGTGGTGGTAAGGGAATTTGTGGGCATCAGAGAGGTAAGGAGTGGGGCAGAAATAGGTGATATTCAGAGGCAGCTGGTGTTTGGGAAAACATATTCTGCCCCTGATCTGCAATGCTATGGGCAGCCACTTTCACCTGATGTACTCAATGTGTGAGTTTTCTAGCCACTATGTCTTCTTTGTGACCAGTGGTTCCAATCTGAGAGTGAGCTGGCTGGGGCTCCAGTACATTCTGTCATCACAGGGCAGAGGAGCTTTCTGAAGCTCTCTGGTTCACCTGGCCCTCAGTTGTAACATACCAGCACCAACTGACACCATAGCATTTAGACTACAAAAATAAAAATTAATGAGACTGAGAAATGACACAGAACCAAAGGTATGAGTACTGTTGCAATTTAAAGATCATATTAACATTCCATTACACAGTAAGGTCCTATGTGTCAGAGAACTTTTTAAAAATGAATTCTGTTAGTTACTAGGTAGTGGAGGAAGCTCCAAAATTTTATTAAATGATACCTATGATATTAAAGATATTTGAGCACTTAACATACAAAATGATTTAAAGAAATTTAGATGAAGTCCTTATTCAACAGAATTGCCTCCAAGCAAAAGTGCCTCATTTCTGTACAGGTTTATACTTCGACAAATTCCAAGAAATGAGTATCCATCGGTTGATCCATCCATCCATCCCATCTATCCATGTGACATGGGTCAGGCACTGTGCAAACCACAGGAGATACACAGAAGAGGTAGGCATTTTTGCACTCAGGGAGTTCAAGGTATAGTGTAACAACTTTAGATTATGCTTTCCATTCAAGTCCAGGTAAATTTTTGTTGCATAACATGAATTACATCCTTAAACCTAGCCCAGTGCTGAGTGCTCCAGTGGATGAAAGAAAACCTTGGAGGACAAACCACTCTAGGTAAGAAGAACCACTTGTGTTGCCTGATTTTCTCCCTCTGAATTTCTGCCTTTTCCCCAGCAGTGTTTTTATACTCATTTGCATGATACCTAGACCCCAGAAGTTCACTGTTCTTCTTTTTTTCCAGGCCTATTGTGGACACAGATTTTTCTCTTTCCCCTTTAGCAAAGTGGGCACACAACTACAAATGTTAAGGAAAAAAATCCTAAAATGTAAATATTTAAAAATGCATAAAACTATATGATATGGAGTAAGAATTCCTTATCTCAAGAATTCTAGTAAAATACTCTGAGCTTCTCAGCACACAGCCTCTTTTCATTCTAAGATCATATTACTCTTGGTGCTTTCCAGATGGTCACTGCCTATAGGTGGGTGCCCTGGCTTCCTTCTCTTTCAGCTCCTGGTCTTGTCCTTATAATCTCTTGGCTTGGTCACATGTATCAGTCAGCATTTGCTGTGTAAGAAGCAGCCACACAATTTCAGTGGCATTACCAATAAGCATTTATCTCTCTCACATATGTGAGTTGGCTGGTGGGGCTCTGTTAATCTAGACTGGATCAGCTGGGCTGAATTGTAGCTGTAAATTGGATCCAGATCTGCTCTAAATGTTTCTTATGCTGCTTGGACCAATGGGAGATCTGGAGGCACATTCTTCCAATGGCAATGGCAGACGTACAAGGAGGTAAGGTCAGAACCAACACACTATTACTTCCAGTTACATCCTATTGACCAAAGCAAGTCATACAACCAAGCCCAAAGTTAAGTTAGGGGTAGTAGAATGACTGCAAAGTTATATGAGAAAGGGTGTGGATACAGGGAAAAGGGAAAAACCGGATCTGATAATTTATTTTACCATGGGGGAAAATAAAAAATTTCAAAAGTGAATATGTAGTATTTAGATTTTTCTAATGTTTCAACTCCCAGTGTAGGTGATTAGTATGTTCTATTTTATTATTTTATTTTTCATCTTTATTGAGGTGTAATTAACAAATAAGATTGTAAGATATGTAAAATGTACAATGTGATGATTTGCTATATGCATACATTGTGAAAAGATTCCCCCCATTGAATTAATTAACTAGTATGTCCCATTTTAAAAAGCAACTACTGAGGTATAAGTAAGTGCCTTGGCCAAAGTCCCCCAACCTATCCATATGGCACAGTATCATGGTCCAGGAATAAGTCCCCTACCTATTGAGCCTCCTTCTTAAACAGATCCAGACCCACTTTCCCCTTTCAAGTGGCCTCACCATCCCCAGGGCATTTCCTGTTTCCAGTCTGGGAGTGGGCCTGCTTCAGGTCTTATTTGGGTAGCTGAACTGCTTAACATTTGTTGAACCCAAGGAGAGCTTGATCCTGCAGGCTGTGGTTTGTTTGCTCTATTCTCTCCCGTAGAATTTCATGTAGCTCCCCCCAGAGGAATGGCTTGCAAAACTCCAACATTATTAGCCATAATGTATAAAGCTCTCAAACATTTATTGATTGACATGAATACAACCTGTAGTAAAATGGAGGGTCATTCTGTCACATGGGTGGGAATGTTCTGGGTATAAATTAGCTTTATAACTATCAGGCAAATGCTTGTTAACATTATGGTGGCCTTTCATCAGTCTCCAGGCTATGTCACTTAGAGTCTTCACTTCTATTTGACGTCTTTTCATTTTATGTACATGTATTTGTATAAGATGGTTGCTTTTTCAGTTTACTTTTACTTGTTTGTTAGTGAAGGGAAATACACAGCTTTTAAAATTAGCTTTGGTTGTCAATGAGAGATTGAATTGTTATATCAGAAAAGTAGTGTACCTTCCTTTCAAAAATACTGATTTTTATTTTTGTCATACTATACATGGGTATAATTTAAACAGTGAAATATAGTTCTATAGCTTTTTAATAAATAAACAGAAGTCTTTGGCAAACCTCTCCCCCACTCGCCGCTGCTTGTTCATTTCACTTGGATATCTTTTTGGCTATCTACCTCTCTAACTTTATCATACTTATACTGCTAATTTGTGATTTTTTAGTTTTAGGTGTTATCTTTTAATTCTGATTGACTCTATGATGGAAAATGAGTATTTAGCTCCCTTTCATCATCACCACCTATATTCACTCTTTTTTGTCTCTCAAAATTATAGTATAGGTTAGATGAATATTAAGCATCCACATCATTATGACTATGTAAATAATATTCACAGCTGAGCCATGTAGTATACTGTTATATTTTCTTCTTTCTCACTGTGGTAGATTATTTCCAAAGATGGCTGCAATGATTCCTTCCTAAACAAATCTCCCTTTGCAATGTGACCTGGTTGCTCCTCTACCTCTTGGTTGGTTTCTCTACTTCTTTAGTCTTATTCAGATTCAGATATTGAATTTCCTGTTTTCTAAATCACATGTTTTTCTTTTTCTTGGTTTATTCCTTTATTTTGGTGAAGCACATCCTCCATTAGCTTCTTGAGAAAGGGTGCATAGATGTAAATTTTTAAGGGTCTTTATGGTTGCAAATGTCTTTTTAAAAATATTTTACTTATTTATTTTTTTTTAGAGAGAGGGGAAGAGAGGGAGAAAGAGAAGGAGAGAAACATTGGTTGGTTGCCTCTTGTATGCCCCCAACTGGGAACCTGGCCTGCAACCAAGGCATACGCCGTCCTGACTGGGAATCCAACCAGTGACCCTTCAGTTTCAGGCTGGTACTTAATCCACTGAGCCACACCAGCCAGAGTTGCAAATGTCTTTATACTTTCTCATATTTATTTCATATATTTTTTTCTGCATATAGGATGCTGAGTTGGAAATCATTTACTTTTACTATTTTGAAGGCATTTCCCATTATCTTTTAGCTTCCATTTGCTGTAGAGAACTCCAACAGAATTTTGACTCTTCAACTTTTTAATAAAATCAATTTTTTCCTTCTGGAAGTCTTTTAGTCCTTTTCTTTGTTCTGAGTTCTAAAATTTCACAATGATGTGCCTTCATATAGATCCATTTCCATTGGGTTGAATACTCAGGGGCCCCTTTCAATCCGGAAATTTATATTTGTCAGTTCTAAGAAAATTTCTTGAATTTTTTTCTTTGAAGATATCATCTGCTTTATTTTTTCTTTTCTTTTTATGGAAAGGCTTTTATTCAGATGTTAACCCTCCTGGACTAATCCTTTAATTTCTTTAATCATTTATCTCTTAATTTTGATCTCTTTTTATTTGCTCTACTTTTTAAAAACTTGTATCCTCCAACAATCCTATAGACTTTTGAATTTCTTCTATAATATTTTTAATTATTAAGAACTTTTCTGTTTTATTTTGGGGTTTTCCAAATATTCCTTTTTAATGTCATCTTGTTCTTATTTCAGGGATGCAAAATTGATTGATAGTGTGCAGACTCTGAAGCCAGATTGCTTGGGCTTATGAGGGGCACTCCCTGGAAATAGGAATTATCTTTTGGAGTGTGGGCCCCTTGTAGTACAGGCTTTCCCTTCTGGGTGAGTGTTCTAGGAACCCATCTGTATCAGTGTACCAGCTGGCATTGTTGTGAGAGGCTGTGTTTGGCTTCAGTGAATTTTTCTGAAGAACCTTTCAATGTGTTTGCCCATTTCATGATGGGTAATTTACAAGCATACCTGCCCACACTGTGCTGAATGTTCAGCAGTTTTTGACCACAAACATATGATGCCCATGCTCCACCCCTCCTATTCACCCCTTCAACTGTGAGAGACTTTTTTGTTTCCCTGATGAAAAAAGTCCTCAAAGAGAAATGTTTGCTGATGTAGAAGAGGTGAAACAAAAAGCGGCAGAAGATTGAAGAGTTCAAAAACTTTTTTGAGCAGTGGGAAAAAAATCTCCATAGGTTTATTGTATCTAATGGAGAGTACTTTGAAGGCGACTGAAGTTTAAATATGTAAGAATAAATATACAATTTTTTATAAATGAATTCTGTTTTGGGGGGGTTCTCCCCTTATAGATCCAACCTACTAATTGCATAAACTTAGGTAAATTCTTTAATGTCTTTGGGGCTTAGTTTTCTTGTCTTTAGAATGAGGATAATAATTCTACCTACTTTATAGGGTTATTGCAAAAATTAAATGAGTTAATGTAAAGGACTTAGAACAGTACCTGTATATAGCAAACATTCAATACATTTTAGCTATTATCCCTATATTATTTCTCTGATGATACTAACAATAGTTTTTTTTTCCAGGTTTATTTTCCTTGTATAGTGTTTGCTCTTGCCCAGTCTTTACTGATTGGCTTTAACATCTCTCTTTCAAGTCAGAGACTTCTAGAATTTGTCTGCTGACCCTTGGCTATCAGTTCATGTTTAGTTACTCAGTACAATATTTTCAGATCTTTCTTCTGGGGCTGGCTGTTATCCTCAAAGTAGGGAACTCCAGTATCCTACCTGGGAGTGGATAAATCTGTTTGCCATTTTTCTGAAGGCTAGTGAGGAAGAAAACAGGTCTCCTTGATATTTAGAATGCTGTCTTCACTTAACCCCTTTTCCAGATGGTCCCCATATCTTCAATTCTAATCTACCTGGTAACTTCTTATCCAGAGAACTTCATTTTTATGCTCTTTAGGGACTATGCATCTTATGGGAATGTCAGTGGCCTGTCTGCAGAAAGTAGAGTGGGGAACCTAGAGTGGTCTTCTAAACAAACTTTCAACTAATTCTGTCTTCAGCCCCACATTGACCTCTATTTCTAGAGGCATCTTGTTATCACCCATTTCTGGGTATTTGGGCAGTTCTATAGTATACATGAGGTTCTAGGATCTCCCCAACTCTACTGCCTGCTTAGCATTTACTTTCTCTAGTTTGCTAAGTTAGTTGTTACTGTAAAACTTATCTCCAATTTTCTCTGGTTTTGTCTTTTAAAAATTTATTTTCCGTTGTTTAGTGATGCTTCAAGAAGAAGCAGGGGCAAATATTCATTTTCAGTCCACCATTTTTAAACAGAAGTTTCCATTGAACTTGTATTTTAGGTGCAAAAGTGTACTTAGAAATTCAATCTTGAATACTTTCAGTTAGTTTGCCCTTTTGTCTAGCTGTCTTACCTCTACTAGATAGTAAATCCTTTTTCTTATTTTCTAATTTAGTTATTGCCATCCAGAGGTAGTGTATTGTTAATGGTCCTGAAAATACTCATGTAGAAGTTAATGAAAGGAAGGAAGGAAGGAAGGAAGGAAGGAAGGAAGGAAGGAAGGAAGGAAAGAAGGAAGGAAGGAAGGAATAAAGGAAGGCTATAAAATCCTGAAGTCGGAAATATTATGCCAGATAAATAAGACAAATGGTGACCATTTGATGAATTAGTTGGGCCTCGAGCAGTGCACTGATGCCTTACTTTTCACAACTCTGAGTGGCCAGCACATTAAGAGAGTTAGATATCCCACCAAATCCCACTTTTACTCCTCGATTTCTGATGGTTTTCTTGGAAGCAAATTTCTCTAAAGCCTAGCTTCCTATGGCTATATTAATGTGAAATGTAATAATACATAACTGTAAACTAGTTTATGTGATTCCCAAATGAATGAGTAGGGGGAAGGTAATTTATTATCAATTTGCATCAAATTTCAGTTAATGTAAAAATGCAAAGCTTATTTTAATATACTTATTTCTGAGAAAGGCTTTCCATTAAATAGAGTGTCAAGTGGGGGTAACAATTTGCCTGGGGAAGAGTCCTTACAGTTTTGATGTCTGGGCTCCCTGGGAGAAACAACAGGCTTTTGGAAGACTTTTTGGCCAGGCTCTAGGTTCAATGCACGGTGGAAAGTTCAGTTTTTCAAGTTCCCTGCTGGCTGGTTAAAATGTCATGATGAATGATGGCAGTAGGTTCAGTGCCATCATTCATGACATGACATGATGGCCAGGGCAAGGACTAAGAGAAAGAGTCAGACTTGAGAGGAGGCAGAATGTGTAGCCTTGATATACAGTAAGGGTTGGCAAACTATGGCTCAAGGGTCAAATCCTGCTCACCAGTTGTTTTTATAAATTCTGTTTTATTGGAACTTAGTCATACCCATCCCTTTACTTATTGTCTGTGGCTGCCATGCTACAATGGGAAAGTTGAGTAGTTGCAACAGAATTTATAGTCTGCAAATCCAAAAATACTATCTGGAACTTTCCAGAAGAAATCTTGCAGACCTCTGGTATACAAGATGGCTCTGCACCCATTTGGATGTAGTTCAGCTGCAAATGACAGAATGTTCCTATAACCTATTGATATATAATGAAATGCTCTAAAACTTGGTGGCTTAAAATAACAATAATTATTTGTTTATCTCATCAATCTGCAACTTGATCACAGCTTGGTGGAGAAGGCTCATCTCTGCTTCATGTGACATCATATGGGGCTGCTCAACTTGGAGCTGGACAATCCACTTTCAAATGGCTCACTCAAATAGCTAGAAACTTAATGCTGGCTGCCAGCTAGAGCTCAGCCAGGGTGGGGACCAGTGTTCTTGTTTCTTCTCCATGTGGGCCTGTCTATAGGCTGTGCAGATTTCCTCATGGCCTTGAGCCTGTGTTGTAAGGGCAAGTGTCCCATGAGACAGGAAGAAGAGGATGGCCTCTATGTTAAGGCCTGGGCCTAGAAACTGGCACAGACTTCCACCATGTTTTATTGGTTAAGTAATCACAGAGCCCAAATTAAAGAGGAGACATAGACTGCACCTCTCAATGGAGGCGATATCAGGAAAGGGGGGGGCATTTTAAAACCCCATATAGAATAACTATCTAACAGTGGCCTAAGCAGCACACACTTTTATTTAATCTCCCATGCCAAGAAATCTGGAGTTAGGTGTTAGAAGGTTGGTCAAACTGTCCAATAATTTTATCAAGAGCTACTCTTCTTCATTTTTTTGCTCTGCAATTTTTAGCATGTTTCTTTTAACCACCTCATGGTCCTAAGATGGTAATTATAGCACCAACTTTTATGTACCCACATGGTAATGTTCCCAAGAAGGAAAGAAGAGAGTGAGTGGAAAGAACACTTCCTGAAATGCTTTCCTTTATGTCAGGAAGTACCCAGCAGACTTCTATTTGGAACTAGAAGACCTTCTATTAGGCCTTCTTATTTGGAATTGGATCATGGGATCATTTCTTCCCCAATTACTGGCAAAGAGAATTGGATTCCTATGACTGGATCAGACCAATTGTCTTCTGAGGCTGGGAGAGAGACCCATCTTTCTTGTTCATGTGCTGCCTGCCAGCCAAACCAGGCTTCTGTTAGAAACAAATAAGGAAAAAGAGGCTGTTGAGTAGTCAACCAATAATGTCTGCTATTTTGAGTGTTGTTCAAGTTTGCTTGTCTGTTAATAGAGCTCTTGGAGCAGTGGGGCATCAGGGCCTAGTTCAGGGTTCTGAGAAATGTGGAAGAGCTGGGATCTGGATACAGGGGCCTTTGCTTTCAGCTCTGGGACCAACCTTCAGCTAGAGACTGTTTGGGTGAAAGCCACTTGGGTTGCAAGTGTATGTTTTCATGGTGAAGTTCCTTTATTAATACAGTTCTCCTGAGGATTTTGAAATCCCCTATCTTAGCTGGTTGAAACATTCCATGAGGCTCTGAAAGCTGAGAACTTTAGGACAGTGTCTCCTAAATTCTGGTCCACAGACAGGTGCCAGAATCTCCTGGAATTGCTTGTTAAAAACAGATTTCCAGACTTCACCCTCAGAGATTCTGACTCAAGAGACCTGGGATGAAGCATCTAAGGGCAGAGACAGCATAGCCCTGGACTTCTTTAGCAAATGCCCTCAAGAAATTCTGAGGCCCAATCAGGTTTGGAAACCACTGGTTTTATGATGCTCAATGCTATTAAAGCCAACTGAAGATGATGAGAAGCAGCTGGGGTAGAGTTTTTAGTTAGCTCAGTAAATCCCTGCAAAGGAACTGCTTACTAATTTCTGTGGTGTTTAGTACCCAGATGGCTGCGAGGGTGGGGAGTCCTCTTAGGCCTGACATGTCCCAGGGACCACTGTTGTCTTTCTCCCAAGAAGTGGGAACCCTCTGCAAGTTTTCCTGAAACCTCTCAAAGAAATAATTGTGAGGTCACTCTATCATCACAGTGTTCATTTGGAACCTGAGCAGACTGCCAGCTTGGGTGCTCTCTGGGGACCTTGGTGTGTTGGTCTTGCATTACTGTGGTAACAAGTTACCACAAATGTAGCGGCAAATTTATTCTCTTACAGTTCTGAAGGTTAAAAGTCTGACATGGGTCTCACTGGGCTAAAGTCAAAGTGTTGGCAGGGCTGGGTTCCCTTTTGGAGACTTAGGGAAGAATTCCTTTTTCACCTTCTAGAGGTCACCCACATTCCTTGGCTCATGGCCCCGTTTCTCCATCTTCAAATCCAGCAATGGCAGGCCCTGACTTCCTCTCCTGCATCCCTTTTCTACTTATAAGGGCCCTAACCCACCAAGTAATCCAGGTTGATTTCCCCATTTCAAGTTACTTACCTTAATCACATCTACAAAGTCCCTTTTGCCATATAAGGTAATATATTCACAGGTCTGGGGGTTAGGACATGATCATCTTCGGGGGCTGTTATTCTGTTTACCACACTTGGCAATACAGCACTGCTAAGAGTTGTAAAAGAAATGACTCGAAGTTTTATGGCTCAACAGCTGTTCCCTTAGTTGAATTGGCTTTCTCCCTTGGGACAAAGGAGTTTTCCTGGAACATTCTGCTGAGAGCACCATTGCTTTGGGATTCAGACCAGTTTCAGGGACTATTCTCATTCAACGCAATTCCTCTCGTCCTGTGGTTGGGCAAAGGTGGGTTTTGGCCCCAGGAGAGCAGGAAATTCCCTGATGAAAGGTTATTTATTATAGGCCTTTTTCTTTCTCAAACCTTGAGAGAGCTCTTTAAGTACAGGACATTTGTTGTTGTTTCTGACTAATCAGAAAGATTTATTTTCTTCCCCAAAAGATTTAAAACATTGCCCTCATAGTCTATGGAACTTTCTTCTATTTAAAGTTTTGCCATATTACAGCAAGCATACTGAAAATATTCCTCTTTTTACTTTTGTTATTTCTATTTGTTATTTATTAGCACTGTCTACTGCCTCTCTCTTCATTGGGGCATCCCAATGGGACCTAGAGGCCGCCCCCAAACCTAATCGAAGGGAGTCATCTTGATGTTTAAAATAAAAGTTTTCTAAAAGCAGAGACAGTGTTGTCTATCCTTGCTGTCTTGAGATTTCTAGTAATTATGTTATTATGGCCTCCATCTATAGTTACCCAGACCTTTGTAGTATATTATAAAGTTTCTCTTTCCTCATCTGTACCACGTGGATGATATTACTGTAGTAGGCACAGCTGACACCTTGGTCATACACCCCATACCCTTGTCTTTCAATGCACACAGGGGTGTCTTTCAACTTCTGGTACCTGCACCTCTTGGCTTTCTGTGGCACTAGAGCCCCATATACGGGTATGCAGCAGGCCAGGGGGCTAACCCTTAACTAAATGACTCATAAAAGTAGGAATCTTCCAACTTCCCTGTCCTTCATACAGGCTAATCAAGATGCGTGTACTACAAGGTCTCCCCAAGCTCCCCAGGAGGACTGAGTCCCAGTTGCCCATGGTAGTAACTTGCTCAATAACAAACCCTTTAGTGGTTGCTTTCCCTCTCCTGTCTCACTTCACTGCTCCCCTACTGTTGCCTTCTAGAATCCCCTCCCAAATAAAGTATTTGTGCTCATATCTTTATCTGAGAGTGTCCTTTTGGGGGACCCTAAATGAAAACAAATGCTACTGAATAGAGCATACTGAATAGAAGGTTAAACAAGAAAATGGGAAACTTTACCTGAAAACCCCTAGCAATAATGACTACTCACTAACTGTTGAGTCAGTTGAGTGCCAAGAGCTCAGGCTCATAGTAGGTGCCCTGCGCTGTCATTTACTATCTTAAAGATTCTGGGACAGTTCTGTAATCCATCTGGGCATTTCCCTCATCTGTCAGATGGAGATAAGCAGACTGTCCTATGGGTTGGGTGAAGGTTAAACTATATAATATACAGTGCTCTTAGCACATTATAAGACTCAATAGATAGTAGTTATATTTGTTGGGTTCCTCTTTTCCCTCTAGTGAGCCAAGTTGATATCCAGCCTCTTAGTCCTAAAAAAGACAATCTCAATTCTAAAATCCCACCAGGAAACACAGGGAAATGAAAACGGCAAATATATTTTTGTTTATTATAAATCTACATTCTAAAAATTTCAAGGAATTTTTTCAAATAGAGAGAATGTCAGCAGTCAGCTTTGTCTCCAATAAGCTTGAGTACTTCCAGAAAACCCCTCCTGAACCATATGAGTGGCAGAACCATATGAGTGGCTGGGTAGGAAATGGTCTGTTAGAATCAGGCTAGAGTCTAATGGACAGATGATCACTGGGGAAAAAGGCAATCAGTAACATCAGACTGTGCCCTATTGACAACACCTTCACTCATTTCCTTATTTCCCAGCCCCTTGTATTAGCTAAAGGGGCTGAGAGACAACACTGTGGACAGACTCTTAGCTGCTGATGTCTCCCCTGGGAAAGGAATAGCACAGGAAAGCTGACAGCTTCTTTCTTAAATAGAACCCCACAACCCAGGACCCAGTAGAAGCTGCAATGTGACAGATTACAGAAGAGTGAAAAGGTGGGAACCAGGCTGGCCCATGGACCCAAATCAAAACCAGATGGACATTTCTTCTGTCGTATGCTATACAATCTTCACAGTTCCTTGGCACTTGGTCTTGTCTGCTTGGTTCATAGTGAAGAGAAATTTTTCAAGGTGACTTTGAATTTGACTCAGTTCAGTCACTTAAAATGGATAATACAGACCCTATAGAAAATCTAATCTTAGAGAGCACTATTTGATATTTGTGCTATAAAAATTCCATCACCCACTTGTTCATCCATTCAAAGATCATTTATTGAGCATCTATTACATGGTACAGAAGCAACCCTGTTGCTTATTTGGGAGGTGATCCCAGAAAACAATAGGGAAGTGGGCAAATGAGGCTTGGAAGGGAAGGTAGGCTGGCAGGCAATGAAGATCATGTTATCAGGTCCATTGCCACTGTTCTCAACTGGAATTTCATACCATGGGGAAACTTTGCAAGCCAATATTGAACATAACCTTCAATTTTCCCACCCATTAAGGGGTGACAGTATGCTAACTCCCAGTAGATATTGTTTGAGGGCTATTGGAAAGGGCATTAACTCCCAGCCTGCCACAGAAACAGCAAAGTGGGCTCCACAAGCCGGAGGAAACACTTGGGCAAAGATGCAGATGGTGCCTGTTGGAACTGGAAAGATCTACATTGAAGTGGTCAGTGCCAGGGGTCATGGGTGGGCACCAGCAGCATCTACTAGACTAAATCTCAGGGAATGCGAAGGGAAAAGGCACAAGCTCTGCCTTCAGGGAGCTTAGAGTTTATAGAGGACAATAGTGCAGTTGATGGTTACAATGCAGTGTGACAAGTGCCTTGGTGGGGGCAAGCCTAGGATGCTACAAGGGGGAAAAGGGTGTGACAGGTGGGAGTACAGAAGAGGGGCAGGGTGTGATTCCTGAAAGAGATAAGGCTGCTCTGAGTCTTGCTGGATAAGGAGGAGGTATATGGGAGAGAAAGTCAGGGAAAGATTTTCTTGGTAGGGGGACTTGCAAATTTGTGAAGGTACAAGAGGGTATTTTGACAAGTGTCCTTTATATCTTGTTTTTCATGGCATGCATCCTCATTTACTAACAGAAGCCTTTCTTCAGCTCTACAATACTGTCCGCTGTGCCTATTATCGGATGTCTAATGCACTCAACAAATTCTATTATTTTATGCTGGATGTATGGGGCTATCCATTAATATCTGACAGTTATTACCCAGAAACTAAATGAACCTTGGAGTGAATATTTTCTTTTCCTTAAAAAAATAAGGAGAAAAGGTGAAATGTCAGAAAAAAGGAAAAATATTTTAAACCATGAATCTTCACAGATGCGTGGCATGCTTTTAAAAAAACATGAAAAGATGTGAATTTGAGATGGGGCTAGGATGCATTCCCAAGACCAGTATGGATGTCTCCCAGACGCCTGTAATGGCTTATCAAAGGCTCCAGCTGTGGGCTGGACTCATTTGTCAAAGAACTGACATCTGATGACGTCATAGTGCTAGACGTTCTGGCTTAGAAAAGGTGTATTGGGAGAGCAGGGTGGGGTCCTGCTCTAGCCCACCCACAGGATTCATTTTTATCACCACCTGCTTCTTTTCTATGTGTTGGGTGGCTTGACGGAATTGCTGTGGTTGATAGTGGCTGGGGGTGTGGGTGAGAGGAGAAGATGGGTTCTTAAACACCAGATTTAAAAATATGCTTAAAAAGCATGCTAAAAGTATAAACTGGCCTTAGGCAAAGTAGTGAAGCAGGTAAGGTCTGACTTCCTCAGTCCATGCTTCCCTCTTTTCTGCATTTCTTTTCTGGTTAAGGAGGTTCAGGGAGCTAGTGTGAAAAGGTTGACCAGACATTTTTTTACTATGGGACAATGTGTTACTCCAACACAGATGGATTTGCATTTTAAAAGAGAACCATGGGTGGGAGCAACGCTTAACACAAAAGAATGTCTCAATAATGGAGGAAATTTAGGCACAGTGGGAGCTGGATTTGCTGGCTCCTTTCAAATCACACCAGATAGATGACTATCTTGTTTGCCAATTGTGCAGGAGAGTTGGCTGCCAGAAATGGGACCAGATATTAACGTAGGTTGTGTGAACCCTGGGAAAAAAAAGACACCTACTACAAAGGGCTCCTGGTGGCTAAGTAGACTCAAATCAGGAAATAAACCAAACAAAACACACTAGGAGCCATCTGTGCACAGGTGCCTCTCGCACAAGGTATCTCTCTTGGAGAAGCCTTTACCGTACAATGCCTGGTTGCACCGTGTTTTTGCCCTCTGAGCCAGCCCTTATAAAGGAGTTCTTGGAGTCCTATTTCAACCAATAAGAACGAGGCTTTCCCCATCCAATCAGAGCTGTGCAGCTGTGACCAGTCAGAGAGGCTCTAATCTGACCAATCAGAGACCAGGGGTGGGGACTTCTGTCTATATAAACCAGTTGCCCACTCACTTTCCATTGGAGAGTCGAAGTTGGTGTAGCTAAGTCACTGAGGCTGTCTCCCTCCAGTAGAGTGGTACAGACCGTTGTGGAACAGACCATCATGGATTGGAGCTACCTAAGTGGAGAGGGATCCGCGCTGTTTTCACAGCCACACTGTGGCACTATTGAACTGATCCACAGCAATGCTGTCTTCACAGCCTGTATTTGCTGTTGAGCTGTTGGTACAAGTTTCATTTCTCACCGCACCCCAAATTGGCATTTGAATTGGCACCAACAATCATCGGTTGACAGGTGTTACAATTCTGCATAGTCTTGGAGAGTGGGTAGGAAGTAAAGGGGACAGGGGCTTCTGGGGTGCTGGTGATTTCTGTTTCTTGATCTGGGTGCTGGTTATGTTGGTGTTTGCTTGATGAAAATTCATCAAATGTAAAAACTAATCACATGGAAAAGTTTACTTTAAAAGATTAGGTTTGGAATCTTACAAAAGAAGACAGTTCTGGGAGTATCTACTCTTTTCCTTACACTGTACCAAATGCTTGTTTGTTATTGCCTAATTTAATTTTCATACCACTCCTATGAACTGTATCCAATAATAACATCCATTCTGTAGCTATATGGACAGCAAGTCACAGAGATTTGACCTCTTGCCCAAGATCACAAAGCCAGTTAACAGAGCGGGGAGGGATATGAACTCAGGTCTTCCAGCTGGAAAGTCTGTGTTCTTTCAAATGGGTAATGCACAGAGGTAGAGGCTACTCCCCACCACAACACCTTAGATAGCTGTAGGAAAATCCTAGCTTGGTCAGGGGTCTGAGTGGCTTTTTTTGTCAGGAGAGGAAGGCTTGGACAGGTGGTTGCTGGGACTGGGGAACCAAGATGGCAAGGTTCTGCTTGGGACATTCCAGAGTGGTGCCAGTGCTCAGAAATTGAAGAGGAATTGATGGGTTTGGGCAGGGACCCAGAGTAGCTGTGTGCTCTGGGAATGGTGAGGTGGGTCAGGGCATGATGTAGGGTGGGCACAATTGGGGCATGCCAAGTGTCAACTGATGACTGGACTCAGTGTGGCAGTTTTGACCTGAAATGAAATGAGTTCTGGGAACCTTGAATCTATAAGAATCAAGAGGAAGATGGATATTTTTGGCCTCCTTGGATCTATAGCTGGGAAGCAAGGTAAGTGATTGAGGAAGGTGTATGCAAAGATGGCCACAACTGTAGCTGTCATTTCCTCATGCTCTTCTGTCATGTGACCTGCCACTCATCCATTAAGTCTGTGTCTTTATCCTTTGGAATCTGGTGAGACTCTGTGATTCCTTAGACCAATAGATTATGCTGGAAGGGTATTTATATTCATTCTTGGTGTAGCTGTTATATGGCTTGGTGGCTTCCTTTTGCTGCTTCTTGACAACTGCTTCTTGCTCTTGGGGCACTCCTCTTAGAATGTAGCTACCATGATGTGGAAAGCCAATGTCACATAGAGGTACTCCAGTTGACAGCCCGAGCTAAAGTGCAGGCTGACAGCCAGCATCAACCATCAGCCATATATGTGCACCATCTTGGATGTCCAGCTTGTCCAGCGTGCATGTGACTGCAGCTGCAACCAACTGGGAGACTCCTAGTGAGAACCATCTACCTGAGTCCAGTCAGCTAACAGAACAATAGATAATAATAACTGTTTTAAATCCCTAAGTCTTAGAGTTGTTTATTACACAAGAACAGAATGCAAAAAGAAAAGACAAAATTATGAAAGAATTTAAGTACTTGGAGTACTGATGATATCAACCTGGGGTATAAGGAGAAAATTAAAGGATCCCTCAAGTGGAGTCAGGCTTATGTTCACAAGAATGTCAGCAAGGCCACTCACTAGCCCTGGAATCTTCATCAAGTTACCACCTCTCTCGGCTTTGGTTTCCTCATCCATAAAGTGGGGATGATTTATTACACACACAAAATATTGTATCTGGATGCCAATTTGGGTAAGCAATGCAAAGATCAATATGACCTAGCCCTTGAGATCTTGTGCTCATCCTATGAGGAAACCAGGCATTGTGAGAACATTTGCATATAAATGCATATCAGTACATGTTAATGACATGCAAGTCCCTCCCATAGAATAATACCTAGCACATTCTAAGTGCTCCATTATATCTGCTGTCACTATTATGCTGTGTCTGCAACTAACTTCTCTGAATAGCATTTGTACCCTGATTGCTAACCAGGTACAACTACTTTGAAAAACTGGCAATCAAGTTAAACACATGCCTACCTATGACCCAGCACTTCTACTCCTGGGTGTGTACACCCAATAGAAATGGGTCCTCATACTCACCCAAGGTCACATATGAGAATGTTTACAACCACGTTATTCACAACAGCCCTAAGTTGGAGACAATCCAAACGTCCATTCACAGTCAAATGGACAAATAACTCATGATATGTTCATTCAATGGAATAACTCTCAGTAATTACAAGGGATGAATCGCTGTTTCATGCAACAACCTGGATGAATCTGGCAGACAATGAGTGAGAGAAGCCGTACATGAGAGGGCACATACTGCATGATTCCTTTATAAAAACAGGCAAAATTAGTCTGTGGAGGTCAGAATAGTTGGGGGATGTTGACTAAGAAGGAGCATGAAGGAACTTTCTGGGCTGCTGGAAATGTTCCACATCTTGACCTGGCTGGTGATTATGCAGGCATATGATACATATGTAAACATTAATCAAGTTGTTCACCTCAGAGGTGAGTTCTTCACTGTATGTAAGTTATATCTCAATAAAACAAGAAGAGGGGAAAGCTTGTTGTGTGGGCTGCCCCTAGGTGGCTACTGTGAGGGAATGCAGCAAAAAAGGAGAAAAGAGTGGGGTTCTAGGTGGGGAGTCTTTGGAAGACAATGTCCTTTTTTACCCTGGGATGTGGCAGTCCCCTTAAGCAAAGTCACTTTGGAGGCTGTTGGAGAACTTCCCCCCAGGGGCTGTCCTGAGTTGTTTGTGGTTCTGCCTAAGACTGTGCTAGGGCCAGTGTGGGGTTTCCCTGACCTCTGAGAAACCCCATCTGAAAGGGCAGCCATGAAGTTAACCTGAAACACCAGTGACTTCAAGAACCCACAGCTGCAGCCATAGGTAGGGCTCAGGGGAAAGGAGTGGAAGTTGAAAGTGGGACCAAAGGGCCAATTTGCTGTGAAATCTGATTCCTGACAGTTGGGGACAGGACCACGGGAAGGGGCCTATTCCTGGGTCAGGGGGCCTTGGCTCGGGTGGTGGCAGCAGGGCTGTCTCTCCAGAGCGGGAGGGCTGGCTGGAGAAAGTCTTCTTTGAAGTCTTCTATTCGCACCCCTTCTCCTCCAACCCGCACCCCACCCCCGCCAAAGCTCAGCTGGCCTCTGTCACTCCCTGCACTCAGGCTGAAGCAGGGGCTTATCCAGTTAACAACACAGGGTCTTCCCCTCCCCCAGCGAGGAGCCAAAGCGAGCCACAATACAGACCATCCAAGCCTGTTGTAGCCCCGGCCAACCAGCCTCCGCCAACGGAGGACAGTGGATTCAGTATAATTAATTTAGAAACGACGGTGGATTTTATCACCATCTATGCGGGAGCCGGTTTCACTGCTGCCTGCGGGCTTCCCTAGGAGGGCAATCTAGCATTGGACCCCGGGGGCATGCCCTCCCCACAGTATCCCTGCCCCAGGGCCGCTGGGGTCCCCTGCATCTTGACCAAACCCCCAGGGAGATCCTCCTCTGTCTGCCCTCTTGCCCCTGCGTTCAGTCCCTGGCACTTCTCCGGGGACGCGGGGGGTGGCGCGGAGGCGGCCGGAGGGCAGCCGGAGGCCTTGGCACGGCCGCAGGGTAATTGGAGTACGCCAGGGATTGCACGGGGGAGGGGGAAGGGATGTCCCCCGGGGCTCCGGTGCCCGCCACAGCCCAGGAGGATGCAGCCGGGGCTCGGAGGGCCATCCAGGGGTGCGCGTGGCCACTGAAGCCCCATCTCTTGTCTCCGCACCCCATCCCCACCGCGCCCTCCCTGCGACTCCGCTCGCTCATTAGCGGCGGCCGTGCTGGCCCTTTCGCCTCCTCCGGCCGCCAATTACCCGCCCTGCTGGCTCCAAGCGCACCGCTGGACTAGACAAAGGCGCGGGCGGCGGGCGGGGGTGGGGAAGGGAGGGTGGGAGGGAGCTTGGGGCGCCCGCGCCTGCAGAGCTGCTGCGGCGGAGGCGGCTGCAGCGAGATAAGGGCGCCTGGGACGCGCCACAATCCAAATGGAAATGAACCTTGCGAGCAGGGGAGGCGAGGCCGGGCCTGGTCACTGGTCGGAGTCCTTCCACCGCGTTTTTAACGACAATACCATCCCACCCCTCCAGGGTGGATGTATTGGATCCCAGTTGCCCTCGCCACTCGCCTAGCACCACTCTGCATTTGCAAAGGGCTGGAGCGAGTGCTGCTGGTGCCTCGTGCCTCCTTCTCTTCAGATCCATAAAACTGCTGTGTGGTTGTGCTTAACATGGTGCTGTTAACCAAGGCTTTCCGTGCTCTCTCCTTCAACAGCCCCCACCCCCACCTCTCCCAGGCCCTGAGGGTCCCAAGCCTTTCCCAGGCAAAACCGAGTTGGGAACCTGGCTCAGCAGTCTGTTAGAGTGAGCGCCAGTGCCTTGGTAGTCACGCTTCCAGTCATCTCATTTGATGAGCAGGAGATTTGTTCTTAAAAAATATTTGGAAACATGAGACACTGAGAGATGAGATGGTTTATTCACAACTCCGCAGATTAGTGGCAGTGGCTAGGGCATAGTTCACAGTCTTCCAATATTTTAAATATCTTGACTTTTTTCAGGAAAAAAAAAGCCATCAAAATCTTGCACTGTGATTATTTTCAGATTCTAAAGCCCACTTGCAGAGTCCTTGCCCCCAGAGTCTCTTTCCATGAGAAGACAGAGGGTCTGTGGACCTCCTGACGAGCAAGAGATTTTGAGGTTTAGTTTCTTTAATTGGCAATTTGAAAACCATAGGTAATTTTTTTCATTATCCAAATCTATGCTTATTATGCAGAATATGAGTTTTGAGTGTCCAGAATCACTGGCCCAGGAGGACCCAGGTTTTGGGGGCTGAGTGTGTGAGGTGCCCACCCTAACCTAGGTCTGTCTCTCCTCCAAGGCAGGGGCTGGGAGCCCTGTGGGATGCTGCCAGAGGTTTCCTGTTACTCTTCCCTGACATCTGTCACCCGGGCTCTGAGAGGCTTTAAGAGGCCACTTCTTCAAACCAGCCCATGGCCAGTGCAGGGACAGACAGGGTAGGGGTCAGGGAGACTTGGGCCTTGAGGCATGCCTGTGTGATAAGATATAGCCTGCCTCAAATGAAGACAAATGCCCCTCAATAAAGTGCCATTCCCAAGGGCTCTCCTTGCTGTCTGCTGTCTGCTGTCAGCCTGCAGCTTCGGGCTCCTGAGGTCAAGGTCTTTCTCCCAGCTACACCCCCCTCCCTCCACCCCAGCCACTTAGCTTTTTGCAGAGAATAGACAGTAGGGGCCTTGGCCTCCTGTTCACAAATGCTGGCCTCAGAGACCAGATACTGGGCCAGAGACAGACAGAGATTGAACCTGGGAGACTCAGTGCAAATCACTGTCCTCCCTTCTGGGTGGGGGTAGACATTTCCGTGCACCAGCACTACAGGCTACCATGTGTTTGCAGTGATGGTGGCAGAGAGTATCTGCTCAGGAAGTGACCCTCTTTCATGTGAGCTCCTTCCTGGGGGCCTGGGAGAACCTATCTTACAGAGCAGTCACTTGTCCCTAAAGCTTTTCTCCAGGAGGTCTTGTCCTGAGTGGAAGTCAGCTGATCCGCTTCAGCAATGCCTTACCAGTTGTTAAAATACCGAAATCTCTGTGTATTTCTTGGTAAACAGCCCCAACCTTCCAATGCTTGATTCTCAAAATCTCCCCTCAATCCAGCAGTGCAAAGCTTAATGGCAGGTGTGGAAGGGGGACTTTAGGAGTCTGCCCTAGCCTAGTTCTCTTCTGATTGGTCAGTGGGGATGACAGGCTGCCCCCAGACCCTTTTACCAAAAGTATTAAGTGGTCAGTTGGTGATATATTGGTGAACCTGAGAGACTTTGCCTTCAAATATTCCCTCTTTGGAGGCTCCACGTATCTCTCTCATAATTTAATTGTTTTGTATTCAATTTTGGCCTCCGCTGTGGTCTTGCTTTCAAATGTTCTTGACAACTTTGTCTTTGCAAATCTTGTAAGTTGGACATGGGGCAAGTTACTCCCTTGTAAGGGAGGAGTGAGAGCCAAGATGTTAGGATGGCATAACCACCTGCTCTCACCAGCCTGCCCAACTGGAAGACACTGAAGCTGCTGTCTGAGAGGGACTTCGGGGGTACCTAGGGGCCTGAAAATGGGGTCTCACAGAGAGGCAGAGTGAGCACACCTGCTCCTCAGCACCCTGGCCTAGGCGCTTTGGGAAATCTGGAGCAATTTTCACACTACTTTGGGTTTGCTCATGGCCAGCTATGGGTGACTGTGTTGAGAGTGGCAGCTGGCTCTTGTCACCTTTCCACATACACATACTTTAGAAAGAAAGCAGAGAGACCTTCATCTCATCACTACTTAAGGTTTCCTGAATTGGACAATACAAAGCTGGCCCCACCTGCCTTTGGAGAATTTCCTTTGGAGCTAGGCAGAGCCCCAAGAGTCAGTTCAGGACTACAGTGCAATCTTTTTAGAAACGAGCTCAGAATGCACCACTTGTATCCTAGGGTCCTTAGTGGATATGGGCCTTCTGATGGGTTAAGGGTCTCAGTTCCTAGAGCACAGGTGGCAAACACAAGGCCCATGGGCTGAATCCAGCTCTCCACCTTGTTTTATCTGGCCCAGCACGTTGTTTCTATCTGGCAGCAGCACTGAGCTCCTTGCCCCTAGTTAAGGAGTAGTTACATTTATATAGTCCTAAAATTACTTTTGGCCCATTGAAGGCAACAGTGAGGCTGATGTGGTCCCCGGTGAAAATGAGATTGACACCCCTGTCCTAGAGGCTGCCCTGGATCCTTATTAGGTTTGAAGTCAAGAACCCACACTTCCCAGCTGTGTGCCCTTGAGACAATTGCTGAATTTCGCAAAGTCTCAGTTTCTTCATCTGTATAATGAGGATAATAAAAGTACCAATCTCCTAAAGTTGTGAGGTTTAAATAAGATAATGCACATATATTTAACAAGGTAATTGTTTGGTATTAGTCCCTCCCTTCCTCCCTCCCTCTCTCCCTCTCTCCCTTCCTCCCTCCCTCCCTCTCTCCCTTCCTCCCATTCCTAAATTCTCATTGCTCTTATGAAATCAAAGGAATAAATTTGGCTGTGGAAGAAATCATAGTTTGGAGTTAAATTAGGCAGAAGAAGAGAGAGTAGATGCTGCTGCAGAAACCATACCAGGTCTTTCATCTGAGGGGATGCAATATAGGGAACTGGTTACATAGATGATGGAAAAAGCTGAAAACCCACACAGGTGAGGCAATCCAGAGATTCACAAAGCAGGAAGCTGCTACTATGCTTTGGGCTAGAAGGCTAAAGGGAGAAAATGGTGATATTGGAACCCAGAAGCCAGGACTATATGACATGTAGGGTCATGAAGGGAATGGCCCGGGAGCCACAAAAAAGCCATAGATGCTGCTGGGGCGGCCACAAGAAGCAGAGCAATAAGGGAAGAAATACCCTGGCTTCTCCCCTCTTTCCGTCCCTCTAATCTTTTGCCAGGGCCTCTCATTGGCCAAACATCCCTGGACTCCTGAGGGCAAGAGAACCTTACAATTGTGACACCCTGTAGTATAGGGCAGGTCAGAAGTGTGGACACAGAGCAAACTGGCATTTGATCAGTACAAAGATCAGGACTTCTATAGCCCAGTCATGGCAAAACCATGTGACAGAGGTCTTTTCAAACTTCATCAAGCTGAATTCAGCTTCAGTGAAGCCAGGGTACAGGTTTCTGATATTTATCCTTGACTCCCCAAGAATGGCTTTCAGCTTGTAGGAATGCTGGATTTCCATCTCCACCCACCCCCCAAATGCCACCTTTGTCACCAAGGTGCTTGTACCTGTGACCCAGGCCATGATGTGCAATGGCTTCATTAAATGTCCCCCAAGACTCAATCTTTTGCTTCTTTGGAACCTGGGGAAAGTAAGTGGGAAGGAGGGGTGGATAAGAAAGACTTAAGACTACCTTCTGAGGACCTACTTTGAAACATTCCAGGCAAGAGGAGCTGAATTCTAAACACACTATGCAGACAAGACCCTGCATGGTTCTTCTATACTGAGATCTATGTATCTCAAGAAAATAAATATTATTATATTTTTGTGGGGCTTGTGGGGAAATTCTAGATGGACAGCAGGCCTTTTTCAGATCAGGCCTTACTTATTGGAAACCTTACTTATTACAAAGGTCTTTGGAAAGTTGGGTTAATTTGAAAAGTGGTTTACCATATTTTTTGGACTATAAGACCCCCCCCCCCCCAATTTGAGAGGAAAATGCAACAGCAACCCTGCCTCCTATGACCTCACTCCACTGCCGACCTGCCCTCCACAGCTAACCAACCAGGTAAGCTACATTCAGATGATAAGATGCGCCCCCATTTCCTCCTGAATTTTGGGAGGAGCGTGTCTTACAGTCCGAAAAACAGGTAATTGGTTTAGAGCCCAAAACAAAACAAAACAAAACAAAACAGTGGCTCTTTCTCTGTCTTAAACACATGCATTTTCTTTATTAAACATCTGTTTTGATGCTGTAGGTTTCCTGGTTTGTTGCCTGATGGGAATGTCCCAAGTGACTTGAAGTATTTTAATGTTGATGGTTGTCTTGGGAACGTGGGAGATGTCTGTCTCAAGCAACCTTCTTCTACACCAAGATGGGAACACAGCAGGTCTGAGTGAGTACTTGTTAGTGGATTGATTGATTCTCTTTTGTCCCTTTGATGTTTTCACCTTTCCCAGACCTCAAGCAGGATAGGCATTAATTGACAGAAGGGACAAGAGACATTTGGGACAAAGAACAAGTGATCAAATTTCAGGACCACTCTGGTATATCCCAGGTCCCCACTGTCAGGTCATTAGCTCCTGAAATCTCAAGAAGAAAAGGAAGAGGGACAGCAAGGCTTCCTCAAGTGTTCATTTGTGGGTTGAAGGAACCCTTCAGGAGAGATAAGTTTGCCAAGCAAATGACTACATCAACAGCTTTCCAGGGGGCCTATTTAAAATGTTCAGGGGAATAAATTTGTTTTAAAGCATTTTAAAAAAACAACATTTACATACAATTAATACGTTGATTGCACAGCAATCTTATTAATTCATTATAGAAGGATTTCTACATAACAAAACAGCCTTTCAGTGCTTAGCTTAGTTTGTGATATAGCACAAACTAGGAAATCATATATATGCAATCTCTTTCTATATGTGTATATACATATATATTTACTACATAGAATCACACACATAATCACTATATAGAATCACACACATGCACACACACATACATGTCTAAATATGTAAAATTTAGAGTGTTTCATAATTCAAATCCCAATTCTCAGCATCCACACTCTGCCTTACACAAGCACACCCATTGCCACACAGGGTGGAACCTTTTTTTACATCCCTATAACCCCGGAGCCCTGTTTTGTCCCTCACAGTAAAGGACCAGGACTAAGTGAAACATTTGATAATCAAATTTTACTGTGTGAGAAATATAGATATTATGGTGTAACAGAAATTATACTTTTACTGAGCTGGAGAGAGGAATATACCAGAGGGTAGGAGAAGGATGGCAGTTAGTGGGGAACTAGAGTGATCAGTGGATGCTAAATGACATGTCTGGGAAACTTCTATTGGGTGTCACCAGGAAGTGTGATCTGTACCTGGAGGCAATTAGAGAGTAACGGGATATTTTAGTGCTTCTTTGCTGCATAATATACTACCCAGAACTTGTTAGGTTGAAACAAAAAAAAGGTTTTATTATTTTTCATGATTCTGCATGTTGATTAGGGCTCAGCTGGGTGGATCTTCTGCTGTAGCTCATGTAGTTGAAATCAGGTTGTGGATAGGACTGGAATGTCTGCAATACCTTCATCTACATGGCTGGCTCTTTGAGGGGAGGTGCCCAGAGGGCTGGGGCTTCTCTCTTTCCACGTGGTTTCTCCACATGGCTGACTTGGGCTTCTTTGCTTGGTAGCTGGATCCCAAGAGAACAATGTGTACATGCTGATCTAGCCCCTGCCTGCATCACTCTTGCTAAGGTGCCATTGGCCAAAGAAGTCACATGGCCAGATGCAGAGTCAGAGTGGGAAGGGACAAGGACAGGGGGGTGAATACTGAGAGGTGTAGTTCACTGAGAGCCCCTACATCCTGGTCTATCACAAAGGGGCTACTGTTTCTTTCTTCTTAGAAGGTTCTGATTCTAAATGTCCTATCTTCTTATCACTTCCTTCCCCCTGTTCCATCTCCCCATCAGAGGCAGATAGAGGGGGCACAGGGGCGTCACAGTGGTTAGTGGTGGTGTGACTACCCCACTCCCCTAGCATCTTGGACAAGCTGTCCTTACTTCTGAACTTATCACCCCTCCCCTGGAATATGAAGGGTTATACAATATACAGACTAAGCAGGCAGGATGTATTTTTTTAAAGGTTCCAAGTCAGATGTTTTAATATTTCACTGAGCCACTGTAGAAAGCCCTTCATTATGGGATGGAAATGCTTGGAAAATGGCTTTCTAATTAATGTGAAATGAGAGAGTGCCCCTCAAAGCAAGGGAGACTTGGCAGCTGTGAGGGTGATGTCAGCATGCCATCACTTCCTGGGCGGGGTGATTGGATGGGGCCCCATCCCAGGATATGTTTCCTTCATGGAGCCCATTCAGCATAAATCCTGCCACAGGGGCAGGCTGGAGACAGAATATTGGGAACCTTCCACAGCTTGCTGAGTTGCCGCTTCCCAGAAATTGCTGAAGCCATTGATCTCGATCTTTTTCAATCATTAAATGATTTCAGCATTCAGGTAATCAGCGGGTTTGTGCTTAGTGACCTGCAGGAAGTGGGAGTGGTTCAACAATGGATCCTAGACTCGGCTGTTGCTGGGCACAGGTTCAGTCATATGGTGGATTACAGTGATCTTTATACCAACATGTAAGACTGCTTCTAAATAGACACAAAAGAGCTAATGCAGCTAGCCCTCTTGCTCTCCTCTGAGTGTCTTAGCAGGGTGCTGTCTTTAGGGGAGCCCTTAAAAGCAGCTGGAATCCTACCATGAGAGGCCCCTGAGAGCCAGTCACTAGGCTATGTAGCCTTGTCATCTTGTGTGTTTCCCTCATTGAATGGAGCAACTGGCAGAGGGAATTAAGAACCTTGCTTCAAGTTTGGGCCATTGGGCAGGAATAACAGCAACAATATTATCTACTATTTATTGAGCATTTACTGTTTGCCAGCACTATGCCGTTTTTTTTTTTTTTTTTACATTTGCATTGGACAACAAACCTCTGAAGGAGGTATCGCTATTATTCCCTTTACAGACCAAAGGTGATAAGTAACACTTCCCACTGGTAACTATTTTTAAACAAAAATTTCTGCCCTCCTGGCTGGATGGCTTAGTTCAGTGCATCTTATGATGCTCAATTTAATCAATATTGATTGAGTGCCTGAATAATGCCACCGCTGGGAGAAGACAGGGCCTAAAGGACAAAGAAAGAATAGTCTCTGTGCTTGAGAGCTTAACTATCCAGATAGGGAAGGGGAGGCAAACCATTTTCAGAACTGTTTTCAATAGTTACCTACACTAAAGGCAGCATTTTCTGCATGTAACTATGTTGGAAACAGTAGAGTAGAGTGAAAGATTGTGGTTACTGGTGTCCCTTCAGACCTGAGTTCCAATTTCAACTTTGCTGTGTGGTTTTGGCAACTTCATTAGCCTTCTGAGACTCAGTCTCATCTTCTGTGAAATGAACATGACAAGACCTACTTGGAAGTATCATAAAGATTAAAAAGTCTAGTATAAAGTAGTCTCAGTTATGTTCTCAGCAAGTGTGTCCTTAGGGGGAAAAGCATGAAGGATGGCTGGTGTAAGGTAGGAAATGATTTGGGAAAGAACAGAGAGGGAATGAGGGCAAGTGGAATGTATCCATTACAGTTGATTTTGTGCCTGGTTGTACATACACATATTCACACACACACTCACACACACTCTTTCACACATACACTCATACATTCTCACATACATACTCATGCACACTCATGTTCACTCACACACACTCGCACACTCACCCACATTCTCACACACAATGTATTTGCACTGGACTGAAGAGCTGAAAGAGCAGTTAGAAATTGGGGAGGGTGATTTAGTGAGAAATGCCGGAGAAGATGAGTGGTCACTTCAGTCCCTGACAGGCACTTTGTGCCCCATACCTCAGGGTTCTGGACCTTAATTTACTCACCCCAAGACACTGGCTTTCTGCTTAACTGGGGATAAAAGAATATTTAACCACCAGTAATGCCTGGGCACTCACCCATCAAAATATGCCTGCCTTAGCTCTGGATCAGGGCTGTGGTAAGTTCTGGAGTTAACCTTTTAAATGGTGGATTGGAGGAAGCTTGGAAGTCTGGGTGGCAGGAAAAGGAACCCTCAAGGGATTTGGGTCAGTGGTGATTAACTAACCTTTACATAGATTTCAATATTTTAACGTTTGCTTTGACTTTACTAGTGTGCCTAAACATCAATT
Source organism: Carollia perspicillata (assembly GCA_004027735.1). Classification (NCBI taxonomy): domain Eukaryota; kingdom Metazoa; phylum Chordata; class Mammalia; order Chiroptera; family Phyllostomidae; genus Carollia; species Carollia perspicillata. The sequence continues at coordinate 32,720 of PVKM010010285.1, forward strand.
CTGAGCCTAAAGGTTGTTTTCAATTTCTGCAGCATTGCCAAATGCCTATTGTGTGCAAGGCACTGGGGAGCCAGGGGTGGTGATATAGAGAGAACTATCATTGTAACTGCTCTGTAGTTAAGGGAAGCAAATTCCAGCCCCTGTTAGTGGAGTAAAATTCAATATTCAGGCCCATCCATATAGATAATCAGAGTCCAGCTCTCCTAGGCCCCCTTTTCCTGGCCAGTACAAGTTGTTGGTCCTGCATGTTCCTATCTTGTTGCAAAGCCAGGATTCTCTTTCATGCTGGAGGACTGGTAAGCTGGCCTTGAACCTGATTGCCCCTGATGTGCCTCTGGGAGCAGCTGGGCCTAGGCAGTTACAGGACATCCCTACGTATAATGCCCAGGTCACTGGAACATGCTGCTGCAGGTGGGATCTGCATGTCCAGCATTGGTGGTTAGCCTGCCACTAGTAATGCAGAGTCCTGCCCAGACCACAGGGCAAAGTGTGAAGGTGATAAGCGCCTCCCAGGGCTTCTTTAGGTCACTGTTGGTCAGAGATCCTGGGGTTTCAGGTCTTCACATTTTCTCCCAGAGGCAATTGATCAGGTGCACAATGGATCCAAGAGGACTTGGCTGGTACTGACTCTCTTGGAGCAGGAGGGAGACCTGCCTAGCTGTTCTATGAGGAAGCAAATCAAACCAGCTGGAGCTAAAAGTAGAATTTATTGGAGCAGGGAATGGAAGTGTCCAGCAAATAGCTTCAGACATAGGGGATCAAACCATAATTTTAGGGCTCTGTCATTCCATTTCTTAGCTACCTTCCAACCACATGATGGACAAGATGGCTGTTGCCCTAGCGGAAGCAGAATCCTTATCTCTGGACTTCTGGCCGAGATGGAGGTATAGGTGAAAATACTGTGCCTCCTCGCACAATCAAGATTAAGGACAACAAAGATTTATAAACAATAACACAACCAGAACACAGAAAATTGAACTACGGAGGTCTGACAACCATTCAAACAGACCAGTAAGAAGGGTGGAGTTGGCAGTCAGTGGAGAGGGAACGTGGCAGGAAAAGGCAGTGGCTGGCAGACCCGGGAGGTCCAGGGAGCGTAGGTGGCGTGGAGCCTGCAGACCCCAGACGCGCAGGGAGGAGACGAGCAGAGCACGCAGGGTGGTTGGCTAACCACGGACACACATTCGCATGCAGATAAACTAGGCAAGAGTGTGAAGTGAGACGGACCGCACAGCGCAGGACCCTAGTGATGGGAAATAAAGCCTAAAGACACTGATTGAAAAGGTGAGGGGAGAGACTCCCAGCCCCACATGAGAGGTCATTGGGGAGCTCCGTAGGGTCCTGGAGCATGCATAGGCCCACTCACCTGGGAACCAGCGCCAAGGGGGCCCAGTTTGCTTGTGGGAGGCAGCAGAGGGAATGCAAATCTGAGACAGCACAGAACAGGCGCCATAGTTCTCTCTCTGACTCCATCCACACTGATAACATCACAACCCAGCAACTAGGTTGCCCCGCCCAGGTAAACACCTAAGGCTCTACCACCCGTAACAGGCACCACCTGACCAAATATGACTCAAACAGAAGAACAGCTCAAAGCCCCAGAGCCAGTACTTTTAAGCAACCAAGAGGTAGCCAACCTATCAGATGCAGAGTTCAAAACACTGGTGATCAGGATGCTCACATAATTGGTTGATTTTGGTTGCAAATTAGATGAACAAATGAAGGTGATGATAAGTGAAATGAAGGAAAATGCACAGGGAACCAATAGGGATGGGAAGAAACTGAGACTCAAATCAATGGAGTAGACCAGAAGGAAGAAAGAAACAACCAAACAGAAAAGAATGAAGAAACAAGAATTCAAGAAAATGAGGAGAGGCTTAGGAACCTCTAGGACATTTTTAAATGTTCCAACATCTGAATTATAGCAGTACCAGAGGGGAAAGAGGAAGAGCAACAAGTGGAAAACTTATTTGAACAAATTATAAAGGAGAACTTCCCCAATCTGGCAAAGGAAATAGACTTCCGGGAAGTCCAGGAAGCTCAGGGAGTCCCAAAGAAGGTGGACCCAAGGAGGAACACACCAAGGCACATTAGCCAAGATTAAAATGAAGGAGAGAATCCTAGAAGCAGCAAGAGATAAGGGGACAGTCACCTACAAAGGAGTTCCCATCAGACTGTCAGCTGATTTCTCAAAAGAGACCTTACAGGCAAGAAGGGGCTGGAAAGAAGTATTCCAAGTCATGAAAAGCAAGGACCTACACCCAAGATTGATCTATCCAGCAAAGCTTTCATTTAGAATGGAAGGGCAGATAAAGCATTTCTCAGATAAGGTCAAGTTCAAGGAGTTCATCATCACCAAGCCCTTACTATATGAAATGTTAAAGGGACTTATCTAAGAAAAACAAGATAAAGAATATGAACAGTGAAAGGACAGCAAACTCACAGTTATTAACATCCACACCAAAAACAAAAGCAGACTAAGTGG
>PVKM010010286.1:0-35229 GCA_004027735.1 Carollia perspicillata
GCACATACACTTAACTATTTACATTTCAATATAAATATGCATTTATAAACACATAAATATACATATACAAACCCCCTCTCCTATAATCTATTTCCCTAGGGTGCATCAACAATGTGTACCTAGCAGAAGGGATAAAGGCAGGCCACAGCTTGTGCCCCTCCTAGTGATTTTAGAGAATGGATTAGGGGAGCGCACTTTAGAAAAGAGCCTGAAGTTCTGGGATGGACCACTCTCTTTGCTACCTCGTCACCAGGTGATCTAGCCACCAGGATCCATGGTCTCTTTTCCAAGGTCCTTGTCATGGGGTGTGTGGGTGGGGAGGAGGAGGGCAGGAGGAGAGAAGGCTGGGGGTCTGCAGGTCTGACTGAGCCTGGTATTAGCCTTCCCTCACATTAGCTCAGTTTAAGTCAATCAAAATTATGATGATGAGCTGTGTGTCAGTTTAAAAAATTCTTTTCTGGTGAGTCAACATTTGGGATTTTTTTGTGACTGAATATTTTATAATATTTAGCAGACAATTTGGAGAGTTTACTTTAAGTGATATAGTCACAAGCCAAAAGTCCAGATACTTAAGATTTTTAGTCATTTTTGGCCCTGGCTGGCGTAGCTCAGTGGATTGAGCGTGGGCCTGCGAACCAAACAATTGTGGTTCGATTCCCAGTCAGAGCACATTCCTGGGTTGCAGGCCAGTTCCCAACAGGGGACACATGAGAGGCAACCATACATTGATATTTCTCTCTCTCTCTCCTTCCCTTCCCCTCTAAAGATAAATAAATAAAATCTTAAGAAAAATAAAAGAAATATTTTTTAAAAAAGAGTTTTAGTCATTTTTGAAAATTTGAAGTTTGTCCAACAGTTTTGCATATCTAGGTTATTTAAATCAGACCTTTAAAATCCAGGAAAATGTTGACTATTCTATTTTTTCTCATCAGAAAAAATTTTTATGGGAGTTAAAACATTTTCAAGATCAGTAAACTATCATAAATATAAATTTCTTATCCATGTCTAGAACAAGGAAATCAGTGAGTGAAGAATTCCTGTTAATGAAGGTGACAGGATGGGGGTCTGGTTATCAGAGCAACCAAAGAATACAGATAAACTGGCGTTATTCCCAGCCCTATTCCATAAGCGAATGGCTAATCAGTTAACACCACTTCCCTAATAGAGAAGCAAGACAAATGTAATTTGCCTTCTTACAGGCTCATGCTGTTGTAGTTTTGATGACTCCTGGGAAGGCACTGGAAATTGCTTGCCATTGGTAGCAAAGAGCTGATGCACATTTGATTCCCACATGCGCTTGGGACTTACAAATCACTGAAACTCAAGCAGCACAATTTTGTCACTGAGAATTTTGAAATGGTGCCAGACTCACAGACCATCATGACAGCAAATGCAGGGTGAATCCTACAGGGCAAGTGCTCAGGGCAGCACATGCTCTCTGTTTAAAGAATTTTCTGATCTGACTTTTTTTTTCTACTGAAGTGCTATGAGTTTCGTGTTTGTGGTAGATTGCGAAAATCTTCTTCTTTGTGGTAGATTGCAAAAATAGCCACAAATTCCTCCCTACTCTGTGTCTACATCTTTTGCCATGTGACTTTGCAGCTCCTGCCATCAAGAGTTGGAGCCTTTCTTCAACCCTGAAACTGGGCTGGCCTCATGACTTGCTCGGCCCATGAAGCACTGGCAACACATGATCCAGACAGGGGCTTCAAAAGCACTTAGGCATTGAAGGTTGCTCTCTAGATTGTGTTTGGAACCTTGCCACTATGGGGAAAAGGCTTGGCAAGCCTGCTGGAGAATGACTGGTCACATGGAGGAGGACTGAAATACCCTAGCCAACAATCAAAAAGGCAGTTGGTGCATAAATGAGCCCTGCCAGGATCAGCCGAACCTCACCCAGATCAACAGAACCACCCAGCTGAGCCCATCACAAATTGGTGACCTGCAGAACCACAAGCTAAAAAAAACAGTTGTTGTTTGAAGCCCCTGTGTTTGGAGTTATTTAATATGCAGCAAAAAACTAACTAAGGATGGAAAAGCTAATATGGAGACAGAAATGTGCCTGTGAGAAATGTTTGAGAATTTATCCATAGGTGACTCCTGAGAGCATTTAGCTCTTCCGAGAATATAGTATGTAGCATTCAACTACATATGTCAACTAGAATGCCATGCCTATGAGGATAAGTACGGGATGCTTCTTGAATGTGCTAGGCATATGTAGGTCCTCCATAAATATTTATTGAATGTGTATTTATGTGAGATTCTGTGTGAATGTTGTCTTTCTCTACACCTTGCAGAAGTTTCTGTCAGTCCACTCCCTCCCTTATATCTCCTCAGAATTTATATTTCTCTGTACACTAGCTCAACTCCAGCTGTGAGTACTTGCAACTCTTTGCCTTAAATTCTCTCTTGCCTCTAAAACATGTTCTGCCCATATACAGGGAACAGTAGATCTGCTGGGTAATCCAGTGTCCCCAAAAGCAGCCCTACATAAATGATAAATGAGTGCCGGCAGATAAACACCCTGTCTCCCTCCTAGGATGACTCCGAGATGCATGTTCGACCCTGTTTCCAGGAATTCCCCAGGGCTGTAATCTCCAGTTGTCTGCAGTGGAACTTGCTGGATAATGTTTCCTTTATTGTCATTTTCCCCCTCACCAGTGTTTCCCCAGATCATCTTCCAGGTAAATTATCTGCACTCCAAACTTTGCTTCTGGAAGAACTAAACTAGAACCACAGAGATTCCTAGAGCTCTAGATTTGTTCTTCCCTATACACAGAAGAATGGAACAGTAAAGAAGACCTTCGTATCTGTTGGAGATGGATGGTTAGGTAGTTGCTACAAAATGGAAAAAGATATACACCTCAAGTACGACGAGGATGTGTACATGCCCCACTGCGACACCAGAAAACCAATTACGAAACTATTTCATGATTACAAAAGGTTTGGAAGGACCTTCAGGTATAATAAAGAAACAATGATATTAATATTTTTTCTGGAGAATATAGATCTCATTATAAGAAATTAAGGGAAAATACAACTTTGTTCTGTGCTAAGGCCAATTCAACAAAAGGCAACTGATTTTTTTCTCAAGAAAATTGTTTATAAGCTTCTTCATTTAGTAATATAGAACTTCAGCATTTCTGTTTTTGTTTATTTTCTGGTAGAAATTTCACAGCAGATCTCTGGAGACACAGAGAGATTATAAGATGCACCCACCATATGTAATAAGAGCAAAAGCTGATTATAAGATTAACTATGAACAAATCTGATGTAAGATCTACTTTTTCCTTATCATCCTATAAAATATATAATATTTTCCATATTATAAATATTTTAATATAATATAAAACATATAAAATAATATAAGATATATAATATCCTATAAAATATAATCAATCACCTGTCTTTCAACAATTTTAGTTTGTCCTACAGAACTAAAGTCCTCATATTTTTTAGCTGACCAACTTCTGAGACTGATTGATTGTTTAAAGTTTCAGTTACTGAAGAAAAGAACAAACTGATTAACTTCATTGCAATTGCCAGGATCAATGTTCTCTAAATTTCCTGCAAACACGAGTAATGAGCTTCGTGGATCTACCCACGCTGATTGGGATGTATGGGGCTAGAGTCAGTGAATGAGCTTTGGAAAGACCTTAACTCCAAGGTCTCAACTCTCAACTGGTATTATTTTTCACCAAATTGGCCATAATTAATTATTACCAACATTTGGAATGAAAACACTTTTCTTCCAAGGTATAATCCCTTTATAAAATATAACTGGCCTCGGTATTCTCTACCCTCTCCACCCACAGGCCCCAACAGCATTAATTTCCTACAGACTCATTTTAAGGACATAATTACTCATTTTATACTCTTATCCAACTTTTGTATATCTAGCCTTATTCAATGACATTAAATATATTTAATGGAAAAACTATATTATACAATATTATAACTATATTTTTAAAGCATCCCCTAATTGCACCATTAACAGTGCTAAATGTACTGCAGGGATTCAATTTTTTTTTCAATTGAATTAAATAATATTTTCCATAATTCCCTTGCCAAGCATGAAATATATATTAAGAGCAAAATTACATTGACATTAATTTACTGACAGCATCTTAAAGTACTATTTAATTTTAATCCCAGTGGCATTTGTTCTCATTAATTATGACACTTTTCTAGGTACTAGAAATGTCCTTATCACTTCTAAAGTAATGCCAGCACGCTGCAGTAACTACTGTACCTTTAAAGCATGCCAGAGCTTGTGTTGATCAAATAAAGAATGGCCCACATGGACGCAGCAAAGCATCATAAAAATTCTACTGAGAAACACAAGTTGGTTAGTTACCAAATGCTAGAAAACTCCAGTGAGGGTGAACAAATATTTTGAAGCTGTATATACACATTTTTCTTTGCCTGTCAATTTCTTTTTCAAACTCCCTGTGAAATGTGCAAGGTAGAAAAAAAATATTCTATTTTTATGCATGTGTCTCAAGGGAATGTGGAAGGTAGAATGGAGAGAATAGGTGATAGCCAGCCTACTTTTGAAATCTTTTGTAATTTATACCGAAAAAAGTTAATCAGTTGGTATTATTATGCATTAATGTTATCTCATTTAAAAATATATAAATTTACCACTTTAATAAGAATGGTGACACTCAGAAGCAGAACACTTCTCTCTTAAACAAAATTATTATCTAAGTATTAAAGAAATCACAATCTCTACATAACACACATTCTTATACAAATGGTTATACAAGTAGTTATAAATAATTTAGCCTTTCCAGATTAAGAGCTGGGACTATTTAAGAACTATTAAAACCAATAGTATTCTCTTTATTCCAAGTATTAGCATTTTCTTTATTCAAAGCCTTAAAATGTTAGCTTTATAATATTGTAACAACATGAACAAACATTGATTATACACTTATTAGGCACTGAGCTTTATTCTCAGCATTCTCCAATGTGTTTTATATGAATACCCCAGTGAGGTAGATACTATTATTTTTCTCATTTTATATATGAAGAAACTGAGGCACAGAGTGGTTGAGTAATTAGCCCTATACTCAGCTTGTAGATGATGGGGCCTTGGGGATGTAATAATGGGTAGTTTGATACATGCACCCAGTCCATAGGCATTGCACAATTCAGAAACCAAGGTCTGAGTTGATCCAGCTGAAAGCACTGAGCATATCAGTGTGTAAACTAGGACAAATCAATGACTTCCCTGAAATTCAGTCACCTCTGCATCTACAAACTGAGTGGAACTCCAGGGCCCATCTAGCACTAACTTAAGATAAACCTCTACGTATGCTGTCTGTGTACGCCAAAAGTCTGCTAACCTGTACTGGCAATAACAAGTGCCTTGACTGGCGTCTTTGAACACAGAGACCTACACCATCCATCATGGTAGCCATTAGCCACGTGTGCTATTGTTGAGTGACTCCTCTGATTGTGATGTGCTGTCAGTATAAACTACACACAACATTTCAAAGGCATATTACCAAAAAATGTACAATATCTCATTAATACTTTATAGTGATTATATGTTAAAAGGATAATTTTCAGAAAGATTCGGTTAAATAAAATATATGACCAAAACTAATTTCTTCTGACTTTATTTTTAATTTAGTTACTACTAGAAAATTTAAAATTGTGTATATGACTCACAGTGTATTTCTACTGGGCAGTGCTGGCTTAGATGGTGAGTGGTGAAAATGGAGAAGAATCTATTGTGTGTTACCACCGAGTTCAAATTTTACTTGTGCTAATTTAGTTCAGGGTAAATAAAGGGTGTTTCTGGACCTCAGAAATTCTGAGAATTCCCTTTCTCAAAGTTGCTTTATTTGTAATAAATTTACTTCTAAAAAGATTTAAAGCAATGTTGAAAATGTACAAAATACTGAGAAAGTACAAAATTTACCAGGGCAGTATTGTTCTGTCATCCTTTTCTTTCTTCCTTTCTCCCCTTTCTTTCTCTTCCTCTCCTATCTTCCTCCCTCCCTCTTTCTCTCCTCTTTCCTTCTCTTCTTTCTGCCTTGTAAGTGTGCTGACAAATGCTTAACACTTGGCTTTGGGAAAAACCTGATTTAGCCCTGGCTGGTGTGGCTCAGTGGATTGAGCATGGGCTGCGAACCAAAGGGTCGCAGGTTCGATTCCCAGTCAGGGCACATGCCTGGGTTGCAGGCCAGGTCCCCAGTGGGGGCCATGTGAGAGGCAACCACACATTGATGTTTCTCTCTCTCTCTCTCTCTCTCTTTCTCCCCCGCTTTCCCTCTCTAAAAAAATAAATAAATAAAATATTTAAAAAAAACTGATTTATAGAGTCTGCCAATTTTAAATACTCTCACCACGACTGTGGAGTGAGAAGAAATGTGTAGTAATGCACCATTATATGCTGTTGATATCTCCACCATACAGATACAATAGAGTAAAAAAACTCTATTGCAACATACTAGAACAATTCCAAAGTGGTAGTTTTATGTATTACATACTTTTCCTTTTAATACAAATTATTTAATTGCAAGTTTGCATAAATAAAATTTTAATAACAGCTGTGTTCGACAATTGCTGAAAACATCCTAAACATTGAATGATTGACTCTCTCAGGAGCACTGCCAGCCGATTCCAGTCATTCACTGATAATTGCATTTACTTAAAAATCAGATATAAAGAAATAAGACTTTCAAGACTAAAAAAAAAAATTCTTACTCTCAATCTGTCAAATATCCACAGAGGCACAGCCCTGGTTAGTGGTTATCATTTACAGGGATACAGTCCTGGAAGGAATAAGGACAAGTAGATTAGCTGAGTCTAATGCTGCTAATCTTGGTCTCATATAATACATCACAGAGAGAAACAACAGAATACTCCTTAAGAGCCCTCCAGGGAAGAGTCCCAGCCTCCCTTGGTAACTCTCTCAGGAAGTTCCTTCCTACAACTAACCTAAATCTCTTCTGCTACAGGAGAGGCTCATTTCTATTTGCTCCCTCTTATAGTGAAGATGGAAACAGCTGGTTACCATCCCCTGCATTATAACTCTTCATGTAAGGAAATGAAACACCCCAAACCAGCTTCCAAATCTGCTCAGCTGTAAAAACAGCCTCTTCTTGAGCAAAAACAAACAATAAATTAAATGGAATTGGGAGTTGAGAAGTGCTGCCTATTTCACTCCAGGGAAACACCTCGGGCCAGGTTATACCCTCGTCAGCACCTAGTGATCAAAGGCGCATTTTTCCTGGAAACAAATTCAAAGAGTGAAACAGATGGGATTATTAATCAAGTTGCTGTTCGTCTTTTGGGCCATTTTACAGAACATCCTTAAGCAGGAGGCGTCCTGAGCTTTATCTTGTAATAAGATTGTAAGATCTTGACAGAATGCATGTTGTCTTGTATGCTCATGCCTTTCTTGCTAGGTCTAAGACATTATTTTTACAAAAGAGAATGCAATAAATCAGAGTAGCTACAGAAGCTGTATCTCAGGTGCTACAAGTAGGCCAGTACAAGCTAAAATGCCACCTAATTTCAATGCTATGCTGCCCAAATTTTAATGTTAGGATTCTTCTCTCTCTGGAAAAAATTAAAAAGCTGAAGCTGAAGAATCAGTTCCACAGTGGAGGGCTGACCTAAGAGGAAGCAAAGTGAGGATGCGGTGGGAGGGCGGGGGGCATCTGGAAAAGAAAGGAAAGAAACAATAGCCAACATTCTTGTCAGTTCATGAGAGTGGTAGAACATCAAGAACAGAAGTATCAAGTTACAAAACCAAGGACTTGCAGCAGATAAAACAAACAAGACCTCTCTCTGATGGATGGCTGCCTTTGTGTTATCTGCAATTTAAGGCTGGAGTTCTGATTTACTTGTATGTTCTCAAGCAGACATGGGCCTCTTTATTCTGCATAGCTCAAAGCATTCATTCCTTTTCCATCTCACTATACCTCATCATTCCTTTTCCACCAGGAGTCTACAAGTGCAGATTTCAAAGCCAAATTCAGCCTAGACTGCCGCATTTGACCTTGGACCATGTCAAATCCCCAGAAAAGAATAGACTGGGTTTCTTTTGGTTGGATCCCCAAACTAGACATTGTTAGATGTTTTCCACAATTAAATCTCAGCCCTGCTTCCATCCAAGAGCCTGAGGAAGTCTATGATCCTGGCCCACAGGTGACAATGGATGTCACCTCCTCTGCGGACATGTATTTGCCCTCCACTTCCTGAGGAAGGGTTTCCAGTGTGCTAGGAGGAGGAAAAGGGTAGAAACTTCCTTCTCTAGGGCCACATACCTAACCCAGACATGAGGCACATCCATCTATGATTAACTGGTGTCCCCTGCAACAATTTCCACACCTTTCATAAGCTACAGCAGGAAGGGTAAAGGAAATGGCAGCCCACGGTCCAAATCCAGCCTGCAAGGGTATGTGGAGTGGTCTTTATGTTTTGTTTGGTTTGGGTTTTTACTTTGAACTAGTTGAACAACATGTTAAAACTGGGCAATTTCATTTATAAATCTACATTTCTAGTTTCTCTAGAAGATATTGGCACACTGCGCCATATTCCCACATGGCAACAAACGGCAGCAGCGGGGTTAGATTGCTCCCTCCAGACAGCGCAGGCCTTTGGTCCATCGCAGTCCATACTGCTCCCAAGAATCAAAGCATCCTTGCTATTTATCGTTGTATTTGTTCTGTTAGGTCTGTTTCTAGATTTTGTCTAGTTTTATGCTTTTCTGACATGCTACTGGCCTGAAATATGTTTTTATATGAGAGGCAAAGCCATGGTCTATATAAGGAATTAATACAAACATGAACCTGATTTTGAGACAAAAGAGAATTTATAAGGCAGAACAAAAAAGGGAAAGTCCTGGAAACATTGCTATGGCTTGGCCATTGGCTTTCTTGTCATTCTCCTGAGTAGAGTTGGCAGAATTTGCTAATTGTGAAGGTTTGAGAACTATGCAAGGATATAAGCTACGAGACTTGTCAATAGTCTTTCTATGCCAGCTCAAAGACGGCCTTTAGCAGTTTGGTCTTTTTTCTTTTAATATTTTTCCATCATTATTAAAATATAAGTATGTTTAGAAAGTTAGGAGAAAGAAAACAAGTCTCCCTCTTATTACAGTTTTACTGCCCTGCCCCCTCTTCTTAAGCAACCACTGTTATCTGCTCATTATGATTTCTTCCAGAAAATGTCTAGTCATCTGTACACATTTATATCCATTGTTTTATACAAATGGGATTGTACTGTGCTCACTATTTAACAACTTTAGCATATATATTTACATATTTCTTCATCATTTTCCTTGAAAATTATCTTTATTGCTTTTGTAAAAATGATAAACAGGTATATTAAGTCATTCAAGTAATAAAAATAGCTAACAAATAATATTAAAATTAGTTAAAATCATTCTACTCCAAAACGACCAATACTAACTTTTGAAAATCTTCATCTCTTCATTACAGACATTTTTGTGTGTGTGTATGCAGGCAGAAGGATAGAAGAATGTACGTATGGATGGATGGATGGATGGACATGTAGGAAGAGAGGAAGGAAGGAAGGGAGGGAGGAAGGAAGGGGAGGAAGGGAGAGAAAAACAGGTTAATAAATAAATCAATAGAAAAATGGGATCATTATGACATTTTGAAATAAAAGGTTTAATTGTAACTTTTCTTAAATTTAAAAATGAAGAAAAAGAAAGCTAAGGACCTATTTAACATCAGAAAATAATGTTTTTTGCACAAGATGGATGTACCCCTAAATCTGAAGAACATTGTATTCAATGGCATCTATTGACTATCTTTCATGAAGGATGTGGAAGCAAGCATTCCTAATTGTATTATGTGTGTTCTCTTTTATATTTGAGTTTTATGACACTTACATTCTGTTCTGTAAGAGTAATTTCAGTAGTCATTTAGTTTTATTTCCATATTTAAATTGCACCAATGCTAATCACCATCAACCTTTCCATTTTTTATTTTTTTAATTCAACTTATTTGAGTTACCAACTGTATTAAGCAACCCAATACTTGGCTTGGTCTTTTTTGTTCTATTACATAAATTATTGCATATTTGAAAATGTTCATGTGTTAACTTTTTTCTTGAAGGATGACTTGGCTGGACCTATAGTTCTCAGCTCACATTGTTTTTCTCAGAATCCTCTGGACTTTGCCCTAGTGTCTTCTGGCATTGCGTGTTTTCTGCATAGATTATTGAGAACAATCTGACATGTCCCCAGTTAGTGATTATTTTTTCTATCTAGACACCCATGAAAGTCTTCCTCATATTTGTGTTTTAATAACTTCACTAGAATTTATCTTAGTGTTGATTATCATTTCATTTTTGTTTTGGACAACATGTACCCATTACATCTGAAGATTCGAGTCTATGGGAAACATGCAAGAAACAGAAGACACAAGAGGTTAAGTAAGTTGCTCAAGGTCACATATCTAATAGATAGCAAGGTCTGTATTTAAATCCAGCTGTCTGATTTCAGACCCTCTCCCCCTCCCTGAGTCACTACAGTACAGTTTGTCCTGATGAGGAAGTGTGTGGGATACCTCCTCTCAAAGCCAGTTAGTCAGGTGACTAAATACAATTTACTCCAAGGTGTCTGCTGTTAGCAGGTACTGGGCTATTTAGACAGTCCCCCACCACTTCAAAGTCACTGTCTAGAAAAAGGATGACATAGTGGGTTTCAATCTTTGGGAATTAGAGAAAAAGGTAGAAAGACAAGAGCAACAGATCATAAATTAGCAGGAAAAATAAGCAGCGGGGGCTGATGCAAACTGATGGCGGTAGATCTGATTTCTGCTGCTGCATGTGCCAAGGGCAACAGAACAGACCTGGCTTCCTCCCCAGACGTCCTCTCCCCCGATCACAACTTCTCCCAATGGTAGCAGGCTTCCTTTAATTTTTAGGCTCAGTGAATCCCCAAGAAAAGAGCAGATGGTGCACAGGTGCCAGACAAGGTCAGCCTCTGGAAAATCAGCCTAGGTGGCAATTCACAAGGTATGACCGAGCAGCACTGACCAGGCTCCATACCCCAGCTCTCTCCTGACCATTGGAAAACTCTACCTTGAGAATCGCTCCCCTAGGTTGACATTATCCCTACAAAAGGCCATTGGTCATCAGGAAGGGATAAACTTTCGCCAGCCTTTGACCTATTACAGGAACACAACAGACCCATGAAGATGGAAGAGGCTTTAGAGAACAGTGATTCTACTCTCATTTTAGAGGCAAGGCAGCTGGTGCTTGATTTGTAGATTAGTGACCTTTGAAATTAGAAAGCAAGGGACACGGGGGCATTACACATGAGTAAAGGCATCACTGGAGCAGGTTAGTGGGTGTTGTGGGTGTGCCGCCTAGATCCTTTCACTGGGCAGGTACACACTTCTCCCCACTGCTGTGAGTGTTAGCTAACAGCTTGCCCTCTACCCCGCACCCCATCTTCTCCAAAGAGTTGCCATGAACCATAGGAAGCCACCTTGCCTAGAATATTAAACACCCTACCCAGGGCAGCTGCAGCTAATGACTGAAACAGGAATGCATACGAATGCCTTCCTTACATCAGGTGGGGTCTTTTTTGTTATATAAGTTATGATCCTGTGCTCCCCAGATCAGGCTGAAGCTAGACTACATCTTTGCTTATCTCCTAATCACTGCCCCATCCTGCTTCCCTTACTTTCCTTCTCTCCAGAGCACTCCCTCAATAAATCATATGCAGCTGAATTTCTGTGTTGAACTCTGCTTCTAGGGAAGCCAACCTGACACAAGGAGAACATGGATTGGGGAGCGGAGCAACTACATTCTTGGCCTAATAACAACTGGCCTGAAGGAAACTTCCCAAAATAACCAAGGATCTCCTATTCTCTCTTCCTCTGCCCAATATTTCAGCCAGGAAAAGATCTACAGAGTCTGAATTCATAATACGCAGCCATACGAGGTGTGTATTTAGGCGCAGAGAAGGATTTGCTCTTCATTTGCTGACACAGTGACCATTCACTCAATCTCTGGGACAATACGATTTAGGTGATACTTCTGGTGTGAGTTTCTAGGGATAAACAAAACAGCCCATTAATCACACGGCTCCATCCAGTTTAGTGTAAAATGATTCTTTCATCTCTGCTTTATTAATTAGCACCCTGCATGAAAACTCTTCTACAAGTTAAAATGAGATACAGGAATTGAAATACTTACAGACAATAAGTATTTTATTTAGAACTAAAACAACAGGGCCATGTTTGGGAACTGCAGACTGGAGTTTCTCTCGTTAAGTAAGAGGTGTCTCATCTCAAAGCTAAGAACTTGTCTTGTCCTGCCAAGTGATTAGATTAGCTTACAACTTTTCACTTTTGCCTGGGGATGCCTCACTGGGATTACCGCCTTCCTCTAGTACTTCTGCCCTGCTCAGGAATTCCTCAGTCGTATTTCTTCACCCAGGATACCCTTATTGTGGTGCTTGTTGAGTCAGTTCGGAGAAGGGGAGGCATGAAGGACAATGAATCCTCAAAAATAGTGATGAAGGGAATCAAATGATCCAACAAACATTGATCGATGCCAGCCAAAGAGAATTACACAATGTCCCTTAAAATGTGTTGCTTCATTTTCAGTTGTCTCCTTTGCTCAAAAGAGAAGCTACCTGGAGCAATTTGATTGCATTCTCAACTCACTCCTATTAGCAAAGATTCAATTAATGTTCAAATAGTAGCCACAGTGACTCCAAACTTAACCAAAGATCATTGATTCAAGAGATGAGTATACAGTCACAAGAAAAGATAAAATACTGCCATTTGTGACAATATGGGTAGACCTTGAGAATATTGTACTAAGCAAAATAGGTCAGTCAGAAAAAGCTAAGAGCCATACAATTTCATTCTTATATGGCATAAAATTTAGAGACACAGACAGACAACTGTATGGTGGTTACCAGAGGGAAGCGGGTAGCAAAGGATAAATGGGGCCAAACACATAGTGATGGAAGATGATCTGACTTTGGGTGGTGGGCACACAATGCAATATACAGATGATGTATCATAGAAATGTATACTTGAAATCTATAGGATCTTATTTAACAATGCCACTCCAATTAATTTAACTAAGAAAGAAATGAGTATAATACTGATTCTCTCCCTCTCTCTCTCTCTCTCGTTACCAAGAGTAACATTAATAAAATACAAGGTTTATAAAGCTAGAGCAACATCCAGAAAACCAAACTAAAGTGAAATAGCCATGCTGTCTCAGTCATGCATGGAAAATCAGGTGCAAGTTAGCAGCGTGTTTCGCTGTCACAACAAAGAAGCCCTACACTGCAGTGGCTGTAAAAAACAAAGGGTTATTTGTTGCTCAGGCTACATGTCTATTGCATGTCAGTTGGAGACTCAAGCTAACAGGAGCAGTGTCTGTATGGAAGATAATTAACACTACAGCAGAGAATAAAAGATCCCTCTGGAAATTAATTACTCAGCTCAGAAGTGACACATGTTACTTTTGCTCATAACTCACTGGCCAGAACTGGTCTCAAACATAGCTGGACATATTCAGTTAGGAGATTTAGAGGTTATACCAAGCCTGCATTCTGACCTTCAGACTATCCATGAAACAAATCTATCCATTTAGAAATTTTCCTACCTTTGAGTTGTACTCCACTAACAAGCATTGATTAATTTCCTACCATGTTCCCAGCACCGTATTAGGTTTAATATGGGTCACAGAATAAGTTTAAAACATTCCATTTGCCTTCTAGACGATCCCAATATGACTGTAAGATGAATGAAGAGACAATAAAAATTCATATACTAATCCAAGGTAGGTTAAATTATACGCCAAACTGCGTGAAATCCAAATTGAACCCATCATATCATTCCTTTTTCTCTATCTGTACACAGAAAAGTCGATCCGCTGTATCTTCACTGTCTGACAGAAATACAACGTGAGCCATATTTGCAATTCTAATTTCTCAAAAAGCCACTTTATAAAAAGCAAAAAGAACAGGCAAAAATGAACTTAATTGTACCTTTTACTTAAGCCAACATATCTAAAATATCTTTTTTGCACCTATGATAAGCATAAAAAGTACTGTCTTATGATAAACATAAAAATTACTAAAACAAAAATTACTAATGATACTCTGCATTATTTTCATAGTAAGTCCTCAAAATCCAATGTGTATTTACACTGATACCAAATCTCAGTTCAGACTAACCATCGAGCACTCAAATAGCTAATGCGCCGGTGTATTGGGCAGAGCAGATGTGTGCAATAACCAAAATTAGCATAGTTATTGCTAACCCAATCAGCCCAAAAGTTTTTAACTGCTGGTGCATAAATGAAGTTTGCTAGGGTTATTTTTTTTTTTGATGTTTAAAATGATGCTTTTTAGTGGCCTGCATTTTACTTACTTTTACTCTGTTAAGTGATACCTTTCCATGAACATAAAGTAGTTAAGATTGCATAGTGTCCTGGGAAGAAAACCTTAACCCACCCAAGTAAAGGAATTCAAGCAACAAACCAAAAACATGTTCTCCTAGGGCTACAGGTGGGGGAAGGGTTAGGAGTGTTGAGGATGTGCCTAATAAAAGGCTGCTTGTTGAGACTTCTGGGAGTGCAGCCCTTTTCTTAAAAGGTTAAACAAAAAGCAGAGCCACTGTATTTCAGCAGGCTAATTACCAAGAGTGACTTTGACCTTTTCCGTTTCTGGAGATTTATGATAGAACATTTTCCTTTGACGTGGCGCGAGGTTCTTTGAATCCAGGTCGAATGTGATCAGGTGCACTTCTAGGGGAACCCTGTCTTCTTCACACAAAGGCCTGTCTGTGCTCCCAAGCCTACCCAGGAAGCGTCTCGGCATGGAAGATCCGACACCAGGGTGCTACTCGTCCATTCCTTTGCAACAACAGCCTCACCCTTCAGAGAACCACATTTACCTTCTGGGTTCAGAACACACAAAATAGACCATTTTTACAATGGAAACTTCTGTTGACAGTGAGGGCCTTGAAATGAAACCTGAACCTTGAAAATTCTACCAGAGGCGAGTTAATCTAATAAAGCTCTTGACCTTAATGGGCTTAGCTAGTGGGAAAGTTTCAAATTCCTTCTTGGACCCCCAGGATCCCTTGGTGACTCGAGTCTTTCAGGTGGCTTTTGCTTTGGGCCCAAACATGCCAATTTCACACTCCATGTCCCATCATTTCAGGACAGTCATTTTACACTTTAGTTTTGGTTAATTCTGATCAGCTCACTCTTCCAAGCCAGGTGTACAAACTCACTGACCTAAGCTGGTGACCGGCTCGGTTTCTTAGTGCTAATGAAGTAAAAGGTCTCTTCAGAACTGCAAAGTGGATTTGCTGACTGACCCCAGTTACACTGTAATGCTTATCAACCTAACAAAGGAGGGAAATCTGGTAGAGGCAGGTCAATTGAGCCAAATACTTTTCCACTCCCAGAAATACAACTTAAAAGGTAAATACTATTTTGTGAATGGGCCGTGGGTACATCTTTATAACCGAAAGGTATCACTATTAAAGTCTTGTCTGCAACTGCCACTACAGATGTGCCTTCTTTTCTCTGAAAATTGCCCCTTTCGGATGGAGCCAGAAGATCTTATTTTACTCTCATATACAAGCATTGGTCAGTCTTGCACCTTATAGCCACATTCTGAAACCCGAACTAAGGTGAATTTGTTTGTATTAATAACCTTGCTTAGCCATACTGAGAAAGATGAAAAATGTTTACTTAGAAAACCAGCTGGTGTTAGAAGTCACCAATGGTTAGGCTGGGGCATCAGTGATTTAGGATTCTTTTGACCCTTCCAACTTTTATTTTACCAAAATTCTGAGGCAAACATTGAGCATTAAGTAGAACTGACTTCCTTGTTAAATATCCATTGATAAACGGCAATCAAACCTGGTGATAGGAAAGAAGCAGGAACTTCCTTCTCTGATTTTGACTTTCAACATATCTAAGCTTTTGGAAAAATGATTGGAAGTAATGCTGCTTTGCTCCAATTTTTTTCAGATCCACCTTTAAAAAGCTATTGAAAAGAAACTCTTAATCCAAACAAGCACCGAGCAATGATGCCTATATATCCTTCCAGGGAGAAGCAGGGTGTATGGCTATTTGTAATAACAACAACTGACAGCAAAGGTCTTAAAAATGCTTTCCCTCCCATTGTCAGTTTTGAAATGGAGTTGGAGGCAAGCAAAGTCCTGATAACATTGGTGTATTGTTCTGCAGGTCTCAACCTCAGCAGGCTACATCAGTATCTTCTGTCTGAAGAAGTTGCTCTCTTTTCATCAAACACATTCCAGAAGTCAGTGGTAAAAGCGCTGATGGGGGAGAGCAGATTGATCCATTAACTCTCACCCAGCTCCTTGGCTGAACCCTCACTTTGCATTCCAGTTATAAAGATTTGGTGAGTTATCAAACAGGAAACAAGCTCTGAAAGGAATTGCTTCCTTGGAGGTTCTCGCCAAGGCTTCTGGTTGCTGCGCACCCTGGGTCGCATGAGAGACCCACTCCCCTAATAGTTCTCTAGACTTCTCAGATTCTTCATTTCTAAATTATGTGGGGACCTAGTTCAAATGTATATTCTCATGACACAGTGAAGCCTGAGAATCTGTATTTCTGTGCTTCTAATAAACTCAAGGTGTTGCCAATGCTTCTGGTCCTTGGGACATAATTTGAGTAGCAAGGAACTGAAGATACTTTAGGAATCTAACAGAAGTAAAGATAGCTACATTCTCACTTATTTGTGTTTTGGCCTCAAAAGTTATCCAACAATGCATCTTTCTTAAATTTAATTTATTTTTAAAATTAAATTTATTGAGGTGACATCGGTTAGTAAGATTATATAGGCAGGTTCCAAGTGTACATTTCTATGATACATGATCAGATTGCACTGTGTGCTCACACCCAAAGTCAAGTCATCGTCCATCACTACATACCTGGCCCCCTTGATCCTTTGCTGCCCCCACCCCCTTCCTTCTGATAACTACCATACTGCTACCTGTCTGTGTCTATGAGTTTTCATTTTATATCCTACATATGAATGAATCATATGGTTTTTAGCTTTTCCTGACTTATTTCACTTAGAATAATATTCTCAGGGTCCATCTATGTTGTCACAGATGGCAATATTTGTTCTAGCCAGAATAATCAGGCAAGAGAAAGAAATGAAAGGCATCAAAATTGGGAAGGAAAAGTAAAAGTGCTAATTTTTGTGGATGACACAGTTCTTTATATAGAAAACCCTAAAGATACACCAAAAAACTATTAGAAGCAATAAACAAATACAGTAAAGTTGCAGGATACAAAGTCAATGTGCATAAATATATTGCATTCCAATATACTAATAAAGAAATTTCAGAAAAATGAATGAAAAAATAAACCTTTGCAATTGCAACAAAAAGAATAAAATACCTAGGAATAAACTTTTAAAACTATATTTTATTGATTATACTATTACAGTTGTCCCATTTTTACTCCACTTCATCTCCCTCCACCTTGTACCCCTACTCCCTCCAGCATTCCTCACCCCCCCAGTTCTTGTCCAGGGGTCGTACATATAAGTTCCTTAGCTTCTCCATTTCCTATACTACACTTGACCTCCCCCTATCTATTTTGTACCTACCATTTATGCTTCTTATTCCCTGTACCTTTTCCCCCATTCTTCCTTCACAGCCTCCCCACTGATAGCCCTCCATGTGATCTCCATTTCTATAATTCTGTTCCTGTTCTAGTTGGTCACTTAGTTTGTTTTTGTTTTTTGATTTTTTAGGTTCAGTTGTTGATAGAGGTGAATTTGTTGTCATTTTACTGTTCATAGTTTTGATCTCCTTCTTTTTCCTAGATAAGTCCCTTTAACATTTCATATAATAAGGGCTTGATGATGATGAACTCCTTTAACTTGACTTTATCTGCCCTTCCATTCTAAATGATAGCTTTGCTGGATAGAGTCTACTTGAATGTAGGTCCTTGCCTTTCATGACTTTGAATACTTTCCAGCCCCTTCTTGCCAGTAAGGTTTCTTTTGAGAAATCAGCTGATTGTCTTATGGGAACTCCTTGGTAGGTAACTGTCTCCTTTTCTCTTACTGCTTTAAAGATTTTCTCTTTACCTTTAATCTTAGGTAACTTAATTATGATGTGTGTTTCTCCTTGAACCCAACTTCTTTGGGACTCTGAGCTTCCTGGACTTGTATGTCTATTTCCTTCGTGAGAGTGAGGAAGTTTTCCTTCATTATTTGTTCAAATAAGTTTTCAATTTCTTGCTCTTCCTGTTCTCCTTCTGGCACCCCTACAGTGTGGATGTTGGAACATTTAAAGTTGTCCCAGAGGTTCCTAAGCCTCTCTTCATTTTTTCTGAATTCTTGTTTCTTCATTTTGTTCTGGTTGAATGTTTATTTCTTCCTTCTGCTCCAAATCATTGATTTGAGCCCCAGTTTCCTTCCTGTCACTGTTGGTTCCCTGTATATTTTACTATATTTCACTTTTCATGGCCTTCACTTCTTCCTTTATTTTCAACCATACTCAATCATTTCTGTGAGCATCCTGATTACCAGTGTTTTGAACTGTGCATCTGATAGGTTGGCTGTCTTGTCATCACCTAGTTCTTTTTCTGGATTTTTTATCTGTTCTTTCATTTGGGCCATATTTCTTTGTTTCAATGCACCTGTTACCTTATAAGGGGTGGAACCTTAGGTATTCGCAGGGTGGGGTAACCCACTTTGATGTGTTACAGCATTGTATGTGGAGGAGGCATCAGAGAGGGAACAATGCTGCTTGCTTGGCTCTTGCGCCATTTTCAGTCACTTCCCTCGCTTTCCACAAGCAAATTCTGCCCTTTCAGGTGCTGATTCCCTGTTGGGTAGGCTTGTGTACATTCTGGGGTCCTGTGGGCCCCTCCAACAGACTCTCCTGTGAGACTAGGAGTTTCATGACACCCACAGGTTTTTTACAGCCAGATGGTTTGGGGATTTTTTGTTTTTTGCACTTTTTTTTAATCATTATTCAAGTACAGTTGTCTCCATTTTCCTACCACCACTTCCCCTGCCCCAACCACCCCTACTTCCCACCCTCAATCTTTCCTCCTCTTTGGCTTTGTCCCTGGATCCTTTATACTTGTTCCTTGATGACCCTTCCCCATCTTTCCCCTGTTATCCTCCTCCTTCCACCCCTCTGGTTACTGTCATTTTGTTCTTTATTTCAATGTCTCCAGTTATATTTTACTTGTTTATTAGTTTCCATTTATAGGTGAGATCATATGGTATTTGTCTTTCACCACCTGGCTTACTTCACTCAGCATAATGCTTTCCAGTTCCATCCATGCTGTCGCAAAGGGTAGAAGCTCCTTCTTTCTTTCTGCTGTGTAGTATTCCCTTGTGTAGTGTACCACAGTTTTTTGGACCACTCATTTACTGATGGGCACTTAGGTTGCTTCCAGGACTTGGCTATTATAAATTGTGCTGCTATGAACATTGGAGTGCATAGGTTCTTTTAAATTTGTGTTTTAGTATTCTCAGGATATAATCCCAGCAGTGGAATTGCTGGATCAAAAGACAGTTCGATTTTTAGTTCTTTTAGGAAAATTCCATACTATTTTCCACAGTGGCTGCACCAGTCTGCATTCCCACCAACAGTGCACTAGGATTTCCTTTTCTCCACAGCCTGCCAGCACTTATTGTTTGTTGATTTGTTTATGACGGCCATTCTGACTGCTGTGAAGTGGTATCTCATTGTGGTTTTAATTTATAGCCAGAGGTTTTAAGGCTCTAGTTTCCCACACTGGAACCCTGGGTTGTGTGATCTGTCTCACTCCCCAGTTGTTCCTCCCAGCTTATCTGCACACAAAGGTGGGATATCCCAGTCCACCAGCTGCCACCTCACCACCCTGGTCTGCCAGCTGCCACCTGGTTGTATGTCCTTGCTGCCCTGCCTTCCCATCTCTGTACCTCCTACCAGTCTAAATGAATGTTCCTTTGACTCCTTGGTTGTCGGACTTCTATACAGTTTGATTTTCTGGCAATTCTGGTTATTTCTTGTTTTTGTATTGGTTGTTGTCCTTCTTTTGGTTGTGAAGGAAGCAAAGCTTATCTACCTATGCCTCCATCTTGGCTGGAAGCTCTATCTAGGAATATAAACTTAACAAAAGATATGAAGAACCTATATACTGAAAAGTACAAAGCATCATTAAAAGATTGAAAATGACACAATGAAATGGAAAAATATTCCATGTTCATGGATTGGGAGAATCAACATAGTTAAAACACCCATATTATCCAAAGCAACATTTACATTTCATGCAACCCCCATCAAAACCCCAAAGACACTTTTTAAAGAAATAGAACATTTTTAACCATGTCACCACAATAAATTCAATAAAAAGGAAAGAAAAGAAATAGAACAAAAAAAATCATCAGATTTGTGTGGAGCTACAAGGGACCCAAAGCAAAAGCAATCCTCAGAATAAGGAATGAAAGTGGAAGTATCATGCTACCTGACCTCAGATTATACTACAGAACAATGATAATCAAAACAGAATGGTATTGGTAGAAAAACAGACATACTAACCAATGTATTAGAATCCACAGTCCAGAAGTAAAACCACATGTATATGGGCAAATGATTTTTGACAAAGGAGCCAAAAACACACAATGGAGAAAAGAAAGCCAAAATGCACCTTATGTTCTTGCCCAATGACATCCCAGTGGGAATAAATACATAAGAAAGCACAAAGTGGGTGGCTACTCCAACACCTACCACTCAGTGTTCTGATGAACAACATATTATAACTTTAAGCCCCATAGGCTTAATGAGGAGGAGGAATCCAGGCAAGAAAGGTGTGTGTCTCCAAGGTGAGAAGATATGGGAAGATAACTTTAATGCCAGCTGTACTCAAATTCAAAGCTTAAAAAGGACTACTGATTATTTCCTCTTTGCTAAATTCTGCTTCAGGGTGACTTTAAAGCTCAGAAGGCATTATAGGTCCATTTAAGAGGACACCCCCAATTGGGGTGTTGCCTTTAAGGCACCATTCCATGTGACTAAAATGAAGATCAAGGGTGAGATTCGAAGCACAAGAAAGTCCTGCCTTAACAGATCCAAACTTGTGGCAAGTTGTAGCTTCTCACCATAGTCCAGGTTTCGTTTCTCTTTCAATTGAAGAACCTCAGGCAACAGTTGAATTTAGTTTTAGTTTTCTCCAAATAGAGTGACTCCAAATAGAGCTTAGTGCCATGAACTAACTTCACTTAGAAGGTGTGATGTCAGGCAGGCCTTACCCCACTACTCTGGCCTACCAGCCATATCATCTTAGACATCACACTCACCTTCTACAAATGTCATTTTCTCTTCTGTAAAAGTGGAATGATGGAAACCTATCCCATAGCACTTGCTGTGCATCCTAATAACCTAATGTATACATCAAATATGTACAGTATAAATTAATTCATAAACCAATAAATGCACCTGACCGTCCAAGTGTTGAAAAACATAGAACATCTTTGTCTCCAGAGCAACTTAAAAGTCTATTTGTAGTCCCTTGCTACTAGGAATGGAGCAAGTGTTAGAAATGCTGAAGGATTTCCTTCAGTGGCTAACCTGATGGCTGGAACATATTTTAGGACAGAGAAAACCATCATTTACAGTATTCTGACATCAATAAATATTTCCTTAGCATTTAACTGTAATAGCTCTGAATCCTCCATCTGTTCAGAAATGTCTAATTTCAAAATAAGGTGGTGCTTTGGGAGTTTGTGGATCCACACAAACGTCAGAAAGACCAGGTGCTATCGTAGCTTTCCACCCCTACAGAGAAGTGTACGCTACTTTTATTTCTTTGTGAAATGAGGAAGGAAGACAAGTTGATCTTCATTACCCCTCAGCTCTGTGTCCCTTTGATCATGTTTGGAAGAGTCTCGGAAAGAATATTGGTTATGACCATGGACGAGATTGGTATTAGAATGGGCAACTGCCCGACTACCCAGATGACACCTTTTATATTCATTTGGCTGCATTCCTAAGTGCACATCCACCTCAACCAACCATTGTCAAGCTCAGATGATCTTGAGACTACAGAATTGGAGCAAGAGTTTATTGCTAAATATTACTGAAGTGGCTAATAACTCCTCAAAATACATTCCAGATAATACTGAATTGAAAGTAAATTTTCTCTTTTCATTTCTGATCTAACCACAAATGTTTCAGTATATGCTCCAGACCCACCCCTTTGCACCCACAGTTATGGGGCTCCATCCTTCTCACTCTACTCTCCTATGCCCATTCCAGACTTCACACATGGAGATGACCAGGGTAACATCTGGTTGTCTCTGAAAAAAGGCCACAAAGACGATTTTCAGTAAACATTTTAAAAACATAATAGCATTGCCTTCCTTCCACCTAAACAGTCTCTGTACCCTCACTCCATTCCATCGTCCACCCTGTGGCCAAAATAATATTTTCAAGAAGGAATACTGACTGTGTCACCCTCCTACTTAAAACCCTTCAGTGGCACCCTGCTAAACTTGTAATAAAATTTGAATGACACACAAAATTCTTTGTGATCTGGCTTCTGCTTATCTCCCCAGCCTTGACTGTCAAACACTCTCCACCCTTCCCTGCACCAGATTCTCTACTGATAAGCCCAGATGCACTCAGCCTGCCTTCAACACATAGGGTCTGCTGCTGGACAGCCTCCCTGTCCTGCCCTTCTCCCCCATCACAGACTTACCTTGTGACTAATTCTAACTCACCATTAAATTTTCCACGTGGACATCATCTCCAGGGATCAGTGCATCTCCTACGTATTTCTGAATGTGTCCAGTGCTACCTGCTTACCAACTGTATATTCCTTTTCTAAGCTACTAAGCACCATATATTCTGCAATGCCTTATGATCTTTATCTGTGGAATTAATAAATGAATGAATGAGTGAAGTACTTTTTATAGGAGTGAACAAAAGTAGGTTTGCAGTTGTGAGTATATGAAAGAGAGTTTATTCTTATATTATTATAATCATAACCTGCATGTCTTTTTTCCATTTGAACAACTGTAAACCTCCTTTTGCCTATCTCTGAATAAACTAGAGAAGAGGTTCTCAGAGTACAGTACACAGAGCAGTAGCATCAGTTTCACCTGGGTACTTAGAGATGCAAATTCTCAGTCCTCCCTGCAGATCTGGTGAATCAGAATTTGAGAATGGGGTCCAGCAATCTTTTAGAAAACCCTCAAGGCGAATCTGAAGCATGCTAAAGTTGGAAAATCACTATCTTAGTACAGTGATACTCATCTCTGACATCACATTACAATCATCTGGGGTGCTTTTTTAAATGTCTGAACTTTCCCCCCTAAACTTTTTTATTTAGTTAGGTTAGTGTGTATTTTAGAGTATTTTTTTAAAGCTCATCAAATGATACTGACATGTATCTGGGGTTGAGAATCATGGTCCTAGATATTCCATTTCCTCTTTCCAGGCCTCACATACACATAAAATTACCCATAAAATGGGCATTGGGCTAGTGCCACTCCACCAGCCTTTGGCCTACCCCAGGGCAATGTGGCAGGTTCCTGCATCAGGTCCAACCAAGCAGCCAAAATCTCACTATTCCAAGTGTGATCCTTGGAACAAACTCTGCATCAACCAGTAGTTTGTTAGAAATACAGAGTCGTGACTTCTGGCCAACATGGAGGCATAGGTAGATACACTTAGCCTCCTTTTCCAACCAAAAGAAGGACAATGACAAATTTAAAAACAAGAAATAACCAGAAATGCCAGAAATTCAAACCGTATGGAAGTCCAACAACCAAAGAGTTAAAGAAGAAACATTCATCCAGACTGGTAGGAGGGGCGAAGATGGGCAGCCAAGGTGGAGAGGACTTGTAGCAAGACGGCAGCTGGAGAACTAGGCAAAGTGGTGGCTGGCATACCAGGGGGTCCCACATTTGCATGCAGATAAACTGTAAGGTACAGCTGGGGAGTGAGACAGTCCAAGCAACCCAGTGTTCCAGTGTGGGGAAATAAAGCTTCAAAACCTTTAAGTGAGAAAACCTGTGGGGGTTGCAGTGGCAGAATAAACTCCCAGACTCACAGAAGAGTTTGTTGGAGAGACCTACAGGGTCCAGAATGTACACAAACCCACCCACCCAAGAATCAGCACCAGAAGGGCCCAATTTCCTTAAGGGTAGTGGGGAAAGTGACTGAAAGCTGGCCTAGAGCTGAGCAAGTGGCATGGTTCCCTCTGAGACTCCTCCCATACATACGGCACCACAACACAGCAACATGGGTTGCCATACCCTGGCGAATACCTAAGGCTTCTCCTCTTACCATGTAACAGGTGTGCAGAGACCAAAAAATATGATCCAAATGAGAGAACAGACCAAAAGTCCAGAAAAAATAGAACTAAGTGATGAAGAGATAGCCAACCTATCAGATGCACAGTTCAAAACACTGGTAATCAGGTTGCTCACAGAAATGATTGAGTATGTTCACAATATAGAGGAAGAAGTGAAGGTTATGCAAAGTGAAATAACATAAAATGTACAGGGAACCAACAGTGACAGGAAGGAAACCAGGACTCAAATCAACAATTTGGAACAGAAGGAAGAAATAAACATTCAACCAGAACAGAATGAATAAACACGAATTCAAAAAAATGAGGAGAAGCTTAGGAACCCTCGAGACAACTTTAAACATGCCAACATCTAAATCATAGGGATGCCATAAGGGGAAGAGGAAGAGCAAGAAATTGAAAACTTATTTGAGAACACAATGAAGGAGAACTTCCCCAATCTGGCAAAGGAAATAGACTTCCAAGAAGTCCAGGAAGCTCAGAGAGTCCCAAAGAAGTTGGACCCGAGGAAGCACACACCAAGGCACATCATAATTATATTACCCAAGATTAAAGATTAGGAGAGAATCTTAAAAGCAGCAAGAAAAAAGGAGACAGTTACCTACAAAGGAGTTCCCATAAGAGTATCAGCTGATTTCTCAAAAGAAACCTTACAGGCAAGAAGGAGCTAGAAAGAAGTATTCAAAGTCATAAAAGGCAAGGACCTACATCCAAGATGATTCTATCCAGCAAAGCTATCATTTAGAATGGGAGGGCAGATAAAGTGCTTCCCAGATAAGGTCAAATTAAAGGAGTTTGTCATCACCAAGCCCTAGGAGAGGGTCAAAGCTATGAACAGTAAAATGACAACAAACAGAACTATCAACAATCGAAGCTAAAAAACAAAAACAAACTAAGCAAAAACAACTGGAACAGGAACAGAATCACAGAAATGGAGATCGCATGGAAGGTTAGGCAGGGAAGGGAGTTAAAATAGGGAAAAAGGTACAGGAATAAGTAGAATAAATGGCAGGTAGAAAATTGACAGGGGGAGATGAAGAATAGTATTGGAAATGGAGAAGCCAAGAAACTTACATGTATGACCCATGGACATGAACTAATGTGGGGGAATGCTGATAGGAGGTGGGTCCAGGGCACAGGGGAATAAAGAGGAGATAAAAACGGGACAACTGTAATAATACAATCAATAAAATATAGTTTATAAAAAGAAATACAGAGTCACAAGCTCCATCCAGACCTGCTGCATCAGAATCTGCATTCTAATAATATCCCCCAGCAATTCATGGCCACACTGAGGTATAACAGGCACTGGTCTGGGAGAGGGAGCATTGAGCATGGTTTTACAGAGCACAGAAGTAAAATCATTTTTTGCAGATCTTTACAACTCAAGGATTCAGAAGCATATAGCCAAAGGTATTTAGCCATAGTCTTTCAATAAAAATTCTGATCAGAACCAGCAATGTAACTCTCAAGACCAAACAGCTTAATTAATTAATAGATATTAATGCACATTGCAAGTCTCCACTTCTTTTGACTGTTTGGTAGATAAGGTCATTTGCACTTAAGAGTGAAAAACTGAGCTATCCGGGAGGATCCACACACATACAATTCAAAATAATGAACAAGTACTTCTAGAGCAATCACACTTATTGAGTGCTTACTCTGCGCCAGGCATCATGGTAAGTACTCAACATGTATTAACTTACTTAATCTTCTCTACACCTGATGAAGCAGGTGCTGTTAATTATCCCCATTATGAAAATGAAGGAAGCAGAGGCATGGAGAAGTCAGGCACAGCTTAGGAGCACGACCCAGAACTGAAATCCAAACCTATCTTTCTCTGAAGCCTGCACTATTAACCACAACACTATGTTCAACAATTACTCTAAAGGAGAAGGAACAATGACCCCAAACAACTTTTTTAAAAAACATTATTTTAAAAGCCCCTGACTGTTCTTCCTGCAATTAGAAGAGCCAGAATTAAACAGAATGGTTGCTGTGCCAACCCACAGAAGTCAAATATAACCAGGCAGCAAATTAGAGTAAACATTTAGGAATCCCTTGCATGTGGCACACGACTCCACCCACCCTTCTTGGCACAAGGCAGGACGTTGATTATATGGATCCCGCTGGCATTTCGTGTCCTCATGCGAGTCATACAGAGTATCCTCCTTAGTGCCGAATGTGAACATGACCAGACTTATTTGAGAAATCTGGCACGTTATGGTGATGACTCAATAGTGCAGACAAGGGCAAGAGCTCCCGCTTATGTACTCCCCCATTCCCCCTTACCCTTTTTATTCAATCACCTGGTGTAAATAGACAGAGACAAGATGCTTGGCATGATGGTGAGTGCTGAAAAATCATTTCCTAAGACCTGGGATTTTTAAAGATAAAAGTAACTAATTGGTCTAGAGCCATTAACTGCAACTGGTTAGTAAGCTCTGGGAAATACATCTCATGTAAATGTTTTTGCCATGTTCAGATAAAGCAAAGCAGGGAGGAGAAGGCACCTAGGTGCCTATATTTGGAGCAGAATTTATACCCCGCACATGCCAGTCAATCAGTTTGGGTCATCTCTCCTAGCATTCCATTCCACTCACTGTCTGCCATGAATACACTGCGGTTTCACATGTTAACCCAACTTGCAAGCAAGGGAGTTTTCCCTGAAAATTCTCTGAGCCTTGGGTCACAGGTGGCAGTCCTGAACATTTATACAGTCTGTCTTTGTACTGGGTCAGAAACACTGAAGTTCACAGGCAGCCTCTGACAAGAGAGCTGCGGAGCTGTGATCCCAGAGCCTCAGCTGCTGTGCATACAGATGAAGTAACCCTGAGATATTTCATGTCAGAGTTTGTGGCCCTGGGAGCACATTCTTAACCAAGAACATACTACTAGCCATGTCTCTCATTCATACCACAACTTTCTTTGCAATAAACAAAAGGATTCATAAATTCACAAACATTTCCACTTGAAGGAAACTTAGATATGGTCTTGTCTAAGTCTTCTGTCTTATAGATGAAGAAACTGAAGTCCAAATTACTTCACAATTTTTCAGTAGTGTGTAATAAATAGCAGAGACATGGGTAGCATCTGGGGCTTCTGATTTCCAAGCCAAGCACCAGTTCCACCACTGGGTTAGACCAAATCTGGCTGTTTGGAATCATCTAGAAATCATTTAAAGATACAGATCGCCTGGCCGTGCTTGCACAATTGACTTAGTAGAAATCAAAATAGGGCCCAGGAATCTGTATTTTAAGTAGCCTATTTTGATGACACTCAGGAACAGGCTACAGACTCTGAAATGGTTTCTTTTTGGTGTGTGTTTGTCTTCAATGCTATTGACATTTTGAAGTGCCTAGGTCACTTTTTATTAGCATGTCCCTCAACTGGGGTTTGAAGTAGGAATTATTTTAAACATGCATATGTTTAATGAACTTGGTGCATTTGTGTACACTGCATAGAATTATAGATACAGGTAAATTCTTCATGTATACTTTGATTATCAGCAGAGAATACAGTCTATAAAAGTAAGCATACACAACGAGGCCTGTCTAGGAAAAGTCCAGCCGCTGTTAATATAATGAGAGTAGTTTGCACAACATCAATGTAACCTGGCAGCCAAGGAGAGTGGACTGCAATGCATGTGCTGGAACAATGACAGCTTCACTGTACTAGTCAGTGGGGGCGGTAGACACCATTGAATGAACACATGTACTGTGTGACCTTAGCATTCAAAATGACTGAGCAAGGAGAGCAAAGAATCTGCATCCAATTTTGCATTAACCTTGAACATTCTTCCATGGAAACTATTCGGATAATTCAGAAGGCTGCACCTATGGGCAACAGGTGATTGGCAGCTTCATCCCAACAACACTCCTCCCTCATGCATCATGTCTCATGCAGAGTTTTTCAGCAAAACATCAAATCACCAGGGTGACTCAGCCCCCCTACAGCCCAGATTTGGTGCCCTGTGATTTCTGGCTTTTCCAAAAATTAAAATCACCTTTGAAAAGGAAGAGATGTCAGACTGTCAATGAGATGCAGAAAAACAGGACAGGACAGCTGATGGCGATTTGAACTGTGTGAGGCCCCAAGGTGCCACTTTGAAGGGGACTGAGGTATCATTGTCCTATGTACAATGTTTCTTGTATCTTCTTCAATAAATGTCCCTATTTTTCATATTCTATGGCTGGATACCTTCTAGCAGACCTTGTATTTGTAAAATACTATGTGAAGAAGAGAGAAACTAACAAATTTACAATTTTGGAAGGAATGTAGTTTGGCAGCCTATCCCCTACATTTCTCCCTAAATACCAACAAACTGAGAAAGACTAGGAATGATTTAAGTCATACCTTAAGATTAATGTGACATACATTTACACTGAAATAATCAAAAAGCAGCTGTATTCCAATGGAAAGGACAGGACCAAAATACATGAAACACGTTTTTACAACCAAGAAGAGAGATTGGCAAGAACTATGAAACATGGGCAACAGCATAATATCTGAGTAGCAAAGTGCAAAAGATACAAACTAGGAGTCAAGAAGCCAGGATCCTCATCCTAACTTGACTGCTCACCCTGAGTGATATTTGGAGAGATGCCCTCACTCTCTGGAGTACAATTTCTTTATCTAGAAAACAAAGGGGTTGGACTAGATCTCTGTAGTGCCCCTTCCAGCTCAACGTGTCTCTGAAAGGTTCATATCTGTATCATTCAAACTCTGATCAAATGCCAGACTTGGCAACAGTTCAGAGAAAAGGACTATCAACATGCAAGGCAATAATGGGAGCTTCTCTGTGAGAGCAGGGGGGTGAGAGGTGAAACTCAAGAGGAATAAGAAGGAATTTGGTAAGTGGAGGGAGAAAAAGGGCACACTAAAGTGGAAAGCAGTTCAAGTGAATGAGCATGGAATGTTTTTGAAACAGACATGCCTGAGCAGACTAAAGGTGCAAGCTGGGGACCTCGACGAACCAAGAGCTCATGTGCAACAAACAGTCACCCTCTCTACTGCGGTGATACATATATGAAGAGTCAGTGGATACTATGTAACTGTTAGCTGGCAATCATGAGAAATATTTTTACTCCATTGCGCACCTACATCTACGGGAAAAGTTGTTTCAGCTGTACAGATAGCACTATTTTTCCCCATCTGAATTATCTGTCTTTTCACAAAGAAGGAATACAGCGCTGTCCAGCAATTCTGGTTCATGCCTTTAGTGTCACTGCTGCTGGTGGGTGGTTTTCTCAGCAGTGGAGATTATGTCCTGTGTTGAAAACCGATCACAGGTACATGACTAGCTCCTTTAATCTTCATTAGCTTTTTAGGAGAAGCTATTCTTTCTCCAATTTCACACATGGTAAAATTGGGTTCAAAAAAGAGTTTGTGAACTTCCCTGGAGCTAGAATAGGAATCTATAATTATGCTTTTAACCTCCGTGTTGATTTATTTATACACAATATTTTCCTTGATCCTTGTAAATAAGGCTTTACTTTGCTGAGGTCGCTAATGGGGCTTGGGGGGTGAGAAATGAATCAGCTATTCTCAAGAATCCCTTTCCCAAGCAGTCCTGTCTCGCACTACTCAGGTTGTTGGTGCCAACTTCGGTCAAATACTATGCGGGTGATTTATACAAGCAAAAAAAGTAATAATTAGAAAATGTCAATGAGCTAGTTACAAATGTTGCCAGATAAGTAATATTATTGAAATGATTACTGAAAACTATTTACAGGGAGTTTGAGATGCTTTGACACATATTTGAGACATTTATTTATTTGGGACCAGAGAAGTTATTTTTACATTTTTTGGCAAAAAAAAAAAGGTCAATTTTATTTTACATATAGATCGTGAACCAAGGTTAGGCACAGAGATTAAAAAGTATGAAGAAAAGGCAATTACTTAAAAGGGAAGGGTGATAAATTCTGCTTGCCCCCTAGGGTAGATTTTGAATGAGTATTATTTAATGGTAGCAGTTGTTATGGGCGTGTGTGGACTTGGAGAATGTGCATGTGTATGCATACACTTTGAGGTGCACTTTTTTAATGTTTAATATCCTTTGTAATGTTCTAAATTTCTATAGACTTAATGAAAGAAGATTATAAGTCTGTATACATTTGGGGGTAAAGGAAATTGTTGGTGATGGTTGTAAAGTTTGTTCTTACTTGCAAACAAGGTTTGTTTCCTTCCTTCCTTCCTTTCTTTTTCCTTTTCTTTCTTTCTCTTCCTTCCTTTCCTTCTTCCTTTCTTACCCCTACCCTCCCTCTCTTTCTCTTTATTTTATTCCTTCTGTTTCCATTTCTAAGTTGGGTACAGAAAATACAACTCTTGTTGTAATATTAGCCAAGAAGTCATTTCCTCAAAATCAGCCTTGATCATACGAGTAAACTGTAACAGGAATTTATTTGGAGCAGTTGGACAAATAACAAAAAACTCCAATGAAAAAATACTGAGTTACCTTAAAAGAAACAAATGAATGATTACATGTAGATATGTAAATAAAGCTTGAATATGATTTGCATATACATTGGTGCTATTAGTGTTCAATAAAGTACTTCATTTTCTTTAAATAGGTCTGAGTTTATACTGTAATCCTGTTTTCATAATTAATGTAGCCATGACTATTTTTTCCCAAAAAGGATGGTAAACTGTCATGGTTGAATTATCATGTAGGCTGAATTTATGAGTTCTAATATTCTTGGTTATACTGAAGTCCCCTGGATTGTACAGGAACTCTGACAAGGTCATTCACAAACAACAAACCATGTAATGTCCTTGTTACTAAGCCAGTTCACATTCAACATTTTGGTTAACTATGTACGCATATAGTTTTTTGTGAGGCAAAGTGGCTGTCTTTGGTGCAGTTCCCTGTAATAAATTTCTAACCCCCTCGCTTCTTTACTTATAGCATTCTCTCCTCTCCTTGCAGTACAACTCAACCCCAAACATCCCCTGTTATTCATTGGCTCCGCAGAGGAAGACCTGCTTTTGGATCAGACACTATGCTTGACTCTGAGGACGGGTAAGACATGGCCTCTGTTCTCAAGCAAGTCACAACCAAGGGAGGCAGCTCGTGAGAAAACAAACACCGTGATATAAACTATAACAGAATTGTGTACAAAATGCTATAAATGCTTGCCAGGGGTATTGCTCAAGGAAAGTTTCGGAGTCGCATTTTCCAGAGTGAGTAGGAGTGTTGAGGGGCATGACATCTTCAAGAATGCCAGGAGCACAGTGTGCCTTCCAGGGTTGGAGGAGTCACAGGGGGACAGCTTATGAAGCTCCTTTATCTGTGTGAACGAGTCAGAACTTGATCCTATAGGTGATTAAGAACTATAAAAAGTTTTAAAATTGGAGTGTGACACCATCCACCCTCATATAACCCACACCCAGACAGTTTCTGCTACCCCAGATAAAATCCCTCCACACCTCCATGATATTCTCCTCCCTGAAAAGTCTTCTCAAGGCAGTTGAAGAAACACCCGTGTCAGGGACCCCAGAATTCCTCAAGTAACATAGTTCAGAGCATGGCACTCCAAGGCTGAAGGCCCATTATTAGCAGGGCTGTCCCAAGAGCGAGGGGGCTCAAGATGCTGCCCTCCTTCAACGAGAACCACCTGCTTTGATTTGTCACATGGATTGGTTTTCCTCTATGAGATTTCCCCTGAGCTGAAAAGTAGCTTGAGTGCTGAAATAGACATTCTCACACCATCCTGTCCGTGGGAGGTGAAACGCCCACTGGAGACCTGGCTTCTAGTTCTCACTCTACCACCAACTAACGGTGTGTCCCTTGTCAAGGGGTTCAGAAGCTACACATAGACCAATTTTTTTTTTTCACAGCTCCGTAGAATCCTAGAGCATGGAAAGGCTTCAGAAACTGAGAGAACTGCCAGAGGTTACTGCATAGCAGTGCTCGAGGAGACTCTGGCTCTCCAGGTAACAAGCTAGGCCCATTCTACCTCTGTCCATCGCCACATCACTCCTCTCCATGTACACCCATACCTGCCTGTAGCCACCACCATCTCTTGCCTAGACCACTGCAATAGCCTCTTGTTTCTACCCCTGACTATTCCCCACAATGGCAGTCAGAGTCATCACCCTATTACAACTTTTGGGCTCAAGATGAGATAAATGAGATCTGTATTATCTACCTCACAGAGTGGAAGGATCAAATAAGTTGGAATAACTCTTTGAAATATCAAATACATTTGTTTTATCTCTAACCCAAAATAAAATATAAAATGAAACAAAATAAACCTGCTTGAGAAGCAAGGTGATGCTGCTTGGCCTCCCCAAGTATTTCAGAAGGGACCTTCAAATCCCTCGTCAATTCCTCCCTTGATTTCTTCCTCCATGATCACCGCTAAGGAAAAAAGGACACAAGCTTTGCAGAAAAGGCAGCTGGACAACTTTCTCCAAACTGGGGAAAGCACCACCGTTGGAAAACAAAACTGAATACTGCCATCTACTGGGAGAAAAAAGGCACCAGAGGGGAAAGCTCATAAAGCAGGTGAGGATTAGAAAAAAAAAATCAGAAAAGACAAAAGATATTGCTTATGTGGAGCAACTAAGGGGGAATGGACTGAAGAGAGGAAAGGAAATAACAAAGGCAGAGGTGGCAGAGTAGAAGCAGAAACTGCAATGGATAAGCTTAAGTGGCCCTTAGGAGGCACCTTTCTCGCTTGTTTCATTTTGCAGGGGAGAAAAATAGAAACCCAAAAGATTTGAGTAACTTTCTTACAGTTACTCATCTGTTAAGATGCCCTTGCTTAATTCTTGGTGCACTGTTTTATATTACACTTCCAGTAAGCAAACGTATAAACAAATGCAGGGAGCAGTATATCTACATTTTTGGTTACCTGGGAATTATGCATCTGTTATATGCACATAATTATATGCATGTGTTATATGCACATAATTACTCATATTTCAATGTGTTGAAGAAGGTATTCACAGTGGCTAAATAAGAAAGTGGTGTCTGGCTCCAAAATAATTTACGGATGACTCACATGGAGAGAAATAGGGCATATGGAGTGTGTGAGTCCTGAGAGGGACTTTTATGGTACTTTCAAACACATTACATAACTACTTACTATTCTATTTATTGAGAAACTGAATCGTCTGGCTTTGAAATGAGGGCAGGAGGGGCAGCTTTCTCCCAGACAGAAGTACTGGTAGAAGCCATTGTTCCTTTGCTGAGCCCTCTCCCAACAGAGCTAGCAGGCTGGCACCATCATATCTGAGTCTCCATCAACCTGGCTAAAACTGTTCACCCAGCCCTGTTGATTAACTGGGATCCCATCCCACACAACTTGCAGGTGCACCCAAGATAATTTCAGTGGCTCTTCTATACCAATGGCCTGTCTTGGATCATACTGTCTGGAATTCTCTCAAAAGTTTACAAACCTCAGATAAGCAGCATCTGGCCTCAGCGTGCCCCATACTTCCTGCTAAATGGCCCCAGGCTCTGCACTATCAGCAGCCAGCCTTGATTTGCAGCTTGGCCTCTCGCAGGAATCTCCGGGTCCAGTACAAGTAATAGACATCTGTAGATTTCTCTGGAGCTCGTGCTGAGTGGCTCTAAGTAGGGCACAGACAATGGCTAATCTTGCACCTGTCAGGAGGCCTCAGAGCTAGAGCATCCTGTGACCAACTTTAGACCACACCATAGCACTACCTAACCACCTCCACAAGCAACACACTTAAGGGGTGCACTCAGCGGGCACCAGAGCCCCACAGAAGCAAATTTTGCTCTGTGTGGTTAGCCCCTACACAGCACTCTTCCACTGTAGTTGCAAGCAGTCCTAAGGCAATCAAGTATCAATTACAACAGAAGGGTAAACATAGCCCCATGCGCAGGGTGCACCAAGGGCTCAAGTAACTTGGGAGGCTGCACCACTGTGCCACATGTGACACCCACTACATAAGGCAACCACGCAAAAACTGGGAGATGTAGCAGATCTATTTAAACCATAGAAATTAACACAAAGAGCCCTGGCTGGTGTAGCTCAGTGGATTGAGCACGCTGTGAAGCAAAGGGTCGCTGGTTTGATTCCCAGTCAGGGCACATGCCTGGGTTGCAGGCCAGGTCCCCAGTAGGGGACACATGAGAGGCAACCACACATTGATGTTTCTCTCCCACTCTTTCTCCTTCCCTTCCCCTCTTTCTAAAAATAAATAAAAAATATTTTTTTAAAAAAGAAATAAACACAAAGAGGCAGCCAAAATGAGCAAAGAAACATGTCCCAAATGGAAGAACAGGAAAAATCTCTAGAAAAAGACCTAAATGAAATAGAGGCAAGTAAACTACCAGATGCAGAGTTCAAAACCATGGGTATAAATATGCTCAATGAACTTAGAGAGAACTTCAACAGCATAAAAAAGGGCACAGGAACCATTAAAAAGAAGCAATCAGAAATGAAGAATACACTATCTGAAATGAATAATACACTAGGAGACATCAACAGCAGGTTAAATGAAGCAGATGACTGAATTAGCAATTCGTAAGGCAAGGTAGCAGAAAACATCCAATTGGAGCAGCCAAAAGTAAAAAGAATTTAAAAAGTGAGGATAGTTTAAGGGGTCTCTGGGACAATGTCTGCATCATAGGGGTACCACAAAGAGAAGAGAAAGGTAGGGAATGGAGAACCTATTTGAAGACATAATGACTGAAAACTTCCCTAACTTGGTAAAGGAAAAAGACAAACCAGTTTAAAAAGTACAGAGAATCCTGAACAGGATGAACCCAAAGAGGCCCACACCAAAACACATCATAATTAAAATGCCAGTTTCAAAACAAAGAGAGACTCTTAAAAACAGCAAGAGAAAAGCAGTTAGTTACCTATAAGGGAACTGCCATAAGACTGTCAGTTGATTTCTCAACAGAAA